>CM025664.2:9603826-9627192 GCA_014621495.2 Entosphenus tridentatus
ATAGCCACTTCCGTGCCCTCTAATTTATCACATTAACATCACGCTAATCCATCACATTAACATAGCCACTTCAGTGCCCTCTAATTTCTCACATTAACATCACGCTAATCTCTCACATTAACATAGCCACTTTCGTGCCCTCGTCGAGGAGGCCGCTCTCCTATCTCACAGTTACATACTAATTTCTCACATGAACATCACTAGCCCCGGCCACTTCTTTATGACCCTTGAGCTACACCCATTTCAAACCTTTAAAAACAGTCTGCCTCAGCAGCAGACCATGCTTTCCCACCTGATGATGGACGCTTGTGTTGCGCCCTAAACGTAGCGAATTATCTTATTTTAGTTTATACCTACGTGACTTTACCGAAAGAATCAAAGAGTATGAAATGGGGGGAGTTTCGCAACATCTTTTTGCGACCCACCAAAGAGTCGTCTCCTCATCGACGGACTACAGGCATGCACCACCATCGCCTGGAGAAAAAATAAATAAAACCAGGATGACGACAAAAGTGTCGGCTTGATTGTAAAGAGACTGGCTGGGCTGAAGTCATCACTCGCGGTTCAATGCGGCCTATATTTTTGAGAATGCCCCTGCACTCCTGTCCTCTCGCCTGCTCTGACGAGTATCGGTGTGTCGGGTTCCGTCGATGCCTGGTACTACCAGCCGGAACGGCAAAATGTTGCGATATACGATGTGAGTGAGGATGTGTAATAACACTTTTGTATATATATATAAAGAATATACACAAGCGCTTGACAGATTGTGATGGTTCAAGTGTGCGATGCCCATTACAACAGGTAAGCCGCCAATCTCCAGGGCACACACCGCAACAGCGCTTCCAGTCTTTCACGACCGCCAGCCATGATGAGCCCAGGGCCAGGCCAAAACCCTTGTGAGAGCACCATCTTTCAGGGCCTTATTACGCGGCAGCGAGAGGGAAGAGGCAACTTTTGCGTGCGCCTCTGAGATTTGGAGGGAGGGAGGCAAATTGCACGCTGCGCAAGGCATCGATGCCTGGGTCAGAAGGGGTGAAATATTGTCCTGGATTACGGACTCATTGTATCCTGAAGCCAAACCCCCGTGAGCAGAAAGCAGAAGGAAAATCAAAGAAAAGAAATGCACTACGCGCGTCCCTAATTGAATGCACGAGCAGCACTTAGGGTTGTAGGATGGAGTAAGGTGATGGATAATTTGCTCTCGTCTGCCAAAATGTAGACTGCGGTTCTGCAGGGAAATAGCAAATAATTACAAGCGGATTGCTGAGGTTTGTGCTTTTGCCAAATGTAAGAAATTTCAATGAAATGTGCATCAGTGAAAATTGCTCAATTGTTTTGGTTGGAGATTACAATGCTAATAAACAAACAAATGCATTTTTTCGAGCACTTGCCAAGCTAATTTAATATAAAAATGAGTACAGTAATGGAAACATGAAATGCATTGAATAGCGATGGCTATATCAGTTTTAGAAGGCCTTTGCAGCAATGGCATTGGTTTGATTCTTACACAGCAGCTGCAGCAATCACAATGACATTTTTTATAAAAAAAAAATTCTCTCAAGGCCACCAAATTGTATTAAGTGCTACCGCATCCATAATGGAGGTTGTTTTGAGTTAGGTCGCGTGAATATATAAATGTGTCGTTAAAACCCGCCACCACCCGACGCAGCCAATTAGTAATGTTTGTCAAGTAAACAGAACGTGCCAATTCGTCACTAGTACAGCACTAGTGTATAGTAGTGTGTAGTGTAGTATATAGTGTAGTGTATAGTGTAGTGTATAGTGTAGTGTATAGTAGTGTAGTGTATAGTGTAGTATACGAGTACAGCCACACCGGTGTGTTGGAGAGCCGAGCCACAACATTTACAAAGTGAGTACGACGTTTCGCCAGTAATTACAGCCAGCTTCATCAGGCGACAGCCAGATATGTGGAGAAGTCCACCCGTTTCGTTCCTTATAGAGAGGCGTAGATGTGGTGACCACGCTTCTGCACTCTTGCGCAAAGTGGGTGGTGGGGGGGGTTAATGAGTCAACGTACATTATCCTTGTGCATTATGCGAGCCATTTGATCTTGTCTTTCCTGTCTATTGTGTTTATTAAAATAGCCGTACCAACAACGGTAGTCCCTTTTGAAGTATGGTGCCCTTTGCAGGCATGGCGGCGGGTTAAACGACACATTTATGTATGTACGCGATCTAACCCCACAAAAAAGACCTTTATTATGGTTGATATTGGTCGCGAAAGCCTACGTGTTAAACTGCTACCCGCATCGTTACACATTCGTTGCCCCTTTTGTATCAAAAAAAGATAGGAAATCATTGCGGGTCAGTGAGCCTAAACACATTTTACATTGGAGGCAAATTTTGGCAATAACTTCTCCGCAACCGTTTTTTTAATGTTTGTTGTTGCAGGAATTCATGGTTCACGTAGTCCGACCGTGTGTACGCACGCCTTGGATGTACAGTAATTTTTTTAAGGATAAAACAAGTCACGTTAGACGAGTGATTGTCGACAGTTGTTGCATTACATCGCCTGCTGCGCAGATCGTCTCCTCTGCGCCTGTGGTGGCTCGTGTCTTCTTCACGTGGCACTTGTTTGCTGACAGAGTGCTCGGCTCTCTGTGTGCCCAGAGCCTCGGAAAGGCCCTCCAAAACTTAAATAAAAAACCAACCTCGATCAACCTGAGGTGGACCGGGTGGCTCAGAGCTTCGGTGGTGGCACTGCTGAAATATTACGATCGAATCGGGATGACTGCCTGGGTTTAAAACCATGTTCTCGAGTACAGCAAGATGATGGTGTCAACCCAGTCACCAACCACTGTAAAAGCAAAGCACCATGTACAATGAGATTTTGCACTGGCCAAATTCCAGCTTCGACACAGATGAATGCATTAAATCATCCCTATTTGTTATCTCACAATCTCATAGCAGAGCTCATGCAAAAGCGCACCCCATACTGTGTAAAATATAATTTAGGCTACTTATGTGAGCCATGTTATGGCACATGGGGGCACACTGCTTTTGTGGGTTTTCCAAATGGATTGCTTGTCTCGTGACCCGATGGCGAGAGTACAGTCGGGGAAAAAAATGAAAAAAATTAAGAGACCCTCCATTGGCTTCCTATGACGATGCCCGGCATCGCACAATTTGCCTCTCCAACCAGAGTGGCACGTGACACGCAGCTCAGCCTTCCGCTCGCCGACAGTTTCGTGCTGTAAATAATGGCTCGACACGCCTCGCCTTCGCTAACTCGGGGAGCATCTCCGGCGCTCGCCGTTGTCTTACAACGCTCTCACCAGGGGGCATCGAGTCAGCCGTGGTGGACAGAATTCATTTTCTCCCAGCCTTTCAGCAAAAAAAAAATCATCCTAGAAATGCAACGCATTCCCATGGTAACCAATTATTTCTGCTTGTGTCTGAAGTAATGTTGGGGCAGCACGTTGATTGATGTGCGCCGCGCTGCTGTATATCCTGGTGGGATAAATGTTTTCCTTTTTTTTCCCGAACAGTTTGATAATATTTATATAGTGGTAAACACATTAATTCTGCCAGAATTAAAATCTCTGGCCGGGCACCATATCATTTTAATGCTGTTATTGATTTCAATAAAATAGAACTATGAGCCGTTATGGCAGGTTCATTACGAACTTGGCTATTAACAACTAGTTGCGTACTAAATATCACATTGTACGAAAATTAAAACAGCACTAAATAAGAGTTAAGTGGAGTTTGTTTTGCAAAGCGCAGTGCGTAAATGCACCACGATGCTTGTGCATTAAATATTAAACGTGTGGCTGCTTCAATTGCCACCCCTCGGCAGTGGAATTTTCGTGGGCTAGATGAACCGTTCATGACTTCAAGCCTCCTGGACAGTAGAGCAGTACCACATTGGTTCTCGCATTTCACCATCAACCAGGTGACCTGGGGTTGATGCTCGGCCACAAACGACATCAGTGACGAGTGGATAAACAACTGGGTCACCAACTCGCATTGACCAAGCATGCTGAAGACCACTCTGGGTCATGGGGGTTGCTTGACCATACTTCACCATGCTGGTTAGCATCGGATGGTGGTGATTTTAGGGGAGGGGGGGGGGGGCAGAATCTCTTCAGATAGCACTGTTCAACAAAATAAAACATTTTTTTCTGGCCTGGACTTTTGCAGCTGTTTTAGACTAATTTCAGGGTGCTGATTCCAAATCTGATCTCAGATTTGCTCTATCACATCTAATTTTTATGCTATCGGCATACCCCATTTTCATTGATTTTACCCGAAATTAACTCTGTCACTTATGATTGCAAGTTGTTGCGAGTCAGTGACTGTTTTAGTGTTAAAATATGGTGCTGTATTTTTAGGATAGTGTGTTTATAATATCATTTTATGTAGATATCCACATTTATTTAATATTTTTCTTCTGCAGTTTTTATTGAAAATGCAATATTTGATATCTCAAAAACCTGATGCGATGGACAAAAACTGATTCCAGATTTGGAATCAGCACCCTAAAATTACCTTAAAACCGTTGGAATACCTTCTGCCAGAAAAAGTGTGTTGACCAGTGTATAGTCATCATTACTGATGTATCTTTGTACATTGAAATTATTTCGCACCGTACGCAGCCGACCTTGCGAATCGGAGGTGCAGGGAATGACAACAAACTAAACACAGAAAGCAGTTCCAAAGAAATCAGTTTTCAATCTGTCGTCAATTTTGGCCAAGAATAATTCTGGCCACTGGTTTTACAGCTCAGTACGATAACCACCGTGCCACCACTACACCTAATTTAAAAAAGCATATTTGAATCAATATTGAAATGTGGCAAATCAATATGTATGCACATAAACATTACATGCGATCGATGTTTATGCCTATATACTTATTTTAAATGTTACATTTGTTGTAGTTTCTTTTCCCGATGTGACCACTTGAACGAGAATAGTTTCGAGAATATCTCCAGGGCGTGAGGCTTAGGCCTAGTGGTGAAGAAAGTTTAGCGAGCAGTTAGTTTTGGCGATCCTCTGATGCACATAACGTGGCATCTGAAACACATGACCCTTCACGTAAGCAAGGCAAAATCAATGCGATCATATTTATGGCAATTGTCCACGGTGCTGCAAGCGAATAAAGGAAATAACCGCTTCACCGGCGACTTTTTTCCACGGCAAAAAAACAAATAAGTCGATAAATAAGCAACAACAACAAAAACCTCAAACAATCTAGACGCAAAACGTAACGCCCAGTGGAAGCGAACAGCAGCAGACCCAAGCGCATACGCGTCCAGTGAAAGAATACGATAGAAAAGAAGAAAATCCACTTTAGAAAAATCTAAACTAAATTAGATTCAGATGGATGAAGAGTGAAAAGATATTCTCTTGCCTGCGGCGCGCGTCGAGGTTTGCGGAGATGAGCTGCCCCCCCAGCATCCTCAGATGTTGGTCACGGTTGAGAGCCCAACTGGATTGCTCCACGTAGACCCGCAATGTCCCTTCTGATGCCGAGGTCACGCGAAGCGTTTTAAACCATCAACTCGTCCCTCTTGCACAGTCGGCCAAAGCCGAGAGAGAGAGAGAGAGAGCAGAGCCTCATTATGCGACTGGAGAAGAATGTTTGAATTCTGAAATGCTTGCCATTTGTTTTATTCTTTACTTCTCTCTTACGGATGGATGTGCTCGCGTCACTCACAATGAACGGCGGGTTTTGTTGTGGTGCGGAGGATGGGAATTAAATTTTGTTTTGTGTCCGTAGCCGGAGTCTGATACGTAAACGCAATGCACGCAAGGTTCGGGGCTCGCTCTGAGCAACACGTCGCCGAGGCAAAGAACACACAGGCACGAATAAGTCACGCGTGAAAAAAACAACAACGCTTTTCTTATACAAATCGTTGGGTATTGCTTGACGGCTAATTTGCTTATAAACAATTTGAACGCGCTTCACTGCGGTAATTCCAACACACCGGTGTGCTGTTCTAGTAACCAATTGGCACGTTCTGTTCACGTGACAAACCTTACTAATTGACTGTGTCGGGTGGTGGCGGGTTTAACGATGCATTTATATTTAAACGATCTAACTAAAAAAAACCTGTATTATGGATAATTTTGGTTGCGAAAGGCTGTTAAATTTTCAATAAAATTCTGAACTTAGCAATTCAACAAGATGTCAGAGAAATTATCCATACAGTACCAGTGGTAATATGCTTAGCACATTAAATTTTTCATAACGTTCGATAATACATGAAAAAAATTGGCACAGAAGTGACATGCTCTCTGGTTATTTTGTTCATTTATGTATGTGTTCGTTCATTGCTTTAATATTCCGGAATATATCAAAGTCCTCATCTATAGCAAGCGCACCTCACTCTCTGTTTTAATTTAGCTCAAATTATTAGTCAATTGCACGCAATTTTTTGCTTGATTTGCATTTATATTGAATGTTTAATCACGTAATTAGCTGCACTGATACAATGAAACCAGTTGTATGCAAATGATGATTGTGTGAAAACTGATATCGATGGGTACAAAACACGTTTTAAATCACGATGCTTTGTTTGTAAATTACGTGCAATGCAAAAAGTCAGAATATGTACACACATGTAGCACCTGTTGACACAAATGTTGTTACTACATTTGCAATCCTTCAAGTCTAAGTGTTGATTCAAGTAAGGTGTTATTTCAAATAAACAAACCAATCTTTTGAAAATTATGCCTCACATGAAAACAAAATGTGTTCTGGTTATTTACCCCTACGTTTGTAGGCCGTTGTCAATCCACTGCTGAATGGGGGTCTCTCCAAGCCATGAAGTTCACATACAGTTTTTTTTTTTACCATAATTCCCCACACGAATCAGTGCAGGTTGGTGAAGGCGGGGAGCATGGACGGTTTAGCACAGTACGGTACAACAATGTGCTTTTGCTACACTACTCCAGTCTGCTGAGAACACATGCTAGACACTCCTTGCCGTTTGAGGTCTGAAAACATGAGGCAAATTCCAGGTGCTTTGGTCTCAGGCTTCTATTGCCATATCGAAATTATTATGATACATACTACAATTAAACTAACTGAAGAAATGACTCAAATTGCAAAGGCAGCGCTTAGAGAAAATGTTACTTTGAAATGTTCGTATGCAAAGTAGGTTAAATGTTCTAAAATCATTGCTTCAAAATGCTTTACACTTCCTGCAAGTTTAAAGCCTCAGGAAATCATTGTGCCCGAGGCTGCACACGTGTTGTGCTTTGCAATTAAGGCCAAACAGCTGATGATCCTACAACTTCGCCTACATTTCTTATAACGACCATCATTAAAGCGCCGCTCCCATCTTTAATATTCACCTCGGGGATCGCGGGCCCGGGAAATTCATCTCCGCAATGAGCAAATGCGGGATGCAACATCAGTCTGCGCGCGAAGCAGTTGGGAATAAAGATGGATTCGCCTTTTTTTTTGTTTGGCCGAACCGTCAAGGCTGAGCAAGTGTCCGCGGTTTGTTTGCGAGGGATCACACACACAACCCAGCCGCGGCTTCCCCATCACAGCGATGGCCCATCGCCACCGCGCACGCAGCCCACACTGATCGATAGAGCGTGCACTCGTCAAAAAATCACGCGGGTGAGGCTCGATGGTTTATATATATATGTGTATTTTGGGGGGGGGGGGGGGGGGGCGGTTGGAGCTCTGGCGGCTACGGCCGACCGCTGCCTCGTTTGTTAGAAATAGAATTCCACAACGCGCTGCGGATAAAAACTGAGCGCGCGCTCGTTAATTTTTCCCCCTTCACACTCGTGAGCGAGCGGAGAGGATGGGTGAGTGGGTGGGTGGGTGGGGAGGTGATTATTCATTTCGTTGCTTAGGTCGTTCGCGTGCGTATTTGCCGGCTTTAATTCGTGCATTCAAAGTCATTAAACCGGGACGGCGGCGCGGTGATGGGCAGAGTTATGTTTGCATCGTTTCGCGATATGACCTCGGGAGACCTCTCCCGCGGGGCGAGATGGATTGTAAATAAACCAATGGCTGGACCAGTTTCTGAATGAACCCATTATTCATTATCTTTTGAGACATTTCATGCGCATTCAGCAAAGCTTAATAAAAAACAGATCCTGCTCCAATATTTAAGGATAAATATATCCTCACAAATAAGCAAAGGCATTGCTTTGTTTTGTCCTGCATGGATGCTTAGTTTTATTTTGCTAACATGGACGCATAAGGCAATGCTTTAACACGAGCCAGCGAGTTCCTTACCAGCACAGAAGGGTTTCCAAATGCTCAATTCTCACTCATCGTTCAAAAGTCTTACAATGAAGAAAAACACATCTCACCTTCTCCTGATTGGGAAAAAAATGTGCTTGTAAATCTGCAGTAAAAGAACTACGGTTAAAACACTTTGAAATCACCACTGTGAGCACATTTCGCTGGCCGATGTTGTTCTACCTATCCATTGATTTACGTATCTGCTTTCTCATTGCTAAGTGTTTTCTCGATAACATGTTACACTTGACGTTCCCATTGTGTATGCTTTGCTTCTAGATTTGAAGCTTTCGTGACTGCAAGGATTCATATTCTTAGGGGTTTTCGGTAAAGTCACGTAGATAAAAAATTTATATAAGTAAAAGTAAAAATCACGACGTTACGGAGGCAACACAAGCTTCCGTCTTCAGGTGGAACCGTCACAGCACGAAGGCATATTTTTAAAAACCTAAGAATATGCTTTGCTTCTCCGATTTTTTGTATCTTTTACCCTGAACAAGACATCCCGTGGGCTCAATGGCTTCTCGTCTGGTTGAAATAAAGGGTTACATCTCAGCACACTATTTCCAATGTTAACAACAACAACATCCTCCTTCATTTCCAGGCGTCATTCTGTCGCAGAAATAAAACGTAACGATACACGTTGCGCCAAAATGTGTAAACCATATATTTTTCGATTGAAAGCTTTCGTGACTGCAGGGATTCATCTTCTTGGTTCTTTCGGTAAAGTCACGTAGAAGGGAAGTAATAAAATAATAAAATTATTATGTTTTATTTTTATTATTTTATTACTTCCCTTCTACGTGACTTTACCGAAAGAACCAAGAAGATAAACCATATATCTTGAATGATTTTCTAATTTATTTAAATTCAACAATCGTGCCCAGTATAACCTTGTTGGCCCACATCTGACTCTCTTGAAGCCGAACCTCTTGAGCTGCTGCCTTGAAACGCCAAGCACCAATTCTGCTTCGATTTGCAGAGATCCAAAGCGCCATTGGAAACAAGACAAAAAAGTCAAATCTTAAGCACCGTTGACACCCCCCAAGCCATTAGCGGCTGCACTGGAAGTAGCTCCACAAAGCAAACCGAACGTGATATTTTCCGCTGCGTATGTTTCACTTCGTGGGACGTGAAAAGCCTCCGAGGCTCTTGGAGGTCATTGCAAGGTCGTGCACAGGTCAGTCCATAAATAGTTATGACGCATTGAGTGTGCAATACGTGTTAGAAGTGAAGAAAAACTATTTTGTTGTTGTTGACTCACGCGGAATTATTTTTCAACGTGTATTAGATCTTCAGTGAAATTACCGGTGCATAAAAAATGGACGTAAGTTAAGCATTTTGCGAGAGAAAAAAATCTGCACCGAACAAGAAATTACACAGAGGCCATCTGAAAGTAAATGCAGATCTCCTCCGCACAAGAGGAACTAGTTTGACCATTCACTCCTGGGAAGATGAGGGATTCATGCACCTGCTCACTGTTGCCTTGAATATCACAATCCCGTCAGAGCACCGATGTAGCCGCATAGCTTTGCACACCATTGTGAGTTTTTTTTGTATCTGTCGGAGCTGTGAGGATTATCCCACCGCCTCGCTGACCATTGTGAATTTAGCGATGCAAGGGGCAGTCCCGTCCGGCACCCGCCACGCCGCGGAATTGAATTTCGCGTAAATACGACAGCCCCCTTGACACGTGGGGCCCTGCAAGCTTCGCCGAAGACCCAACAGCAGAAGTAATGTCAGATTAAATGTCCTGCTTGCCTGCACCTACCGTGAATGAACAGCAGACACGTGAAAAGCGCAACAGCACACGCCACGCCAGATAAATCCCCACTAAGAGTAACATCTTTTACACCCGCTCGTGGCCTTTGTGAAATATGAAACAAACAAAACAACACGTATTTTGGGCAATTATTCCGCCTCGTTTCAAAACAATCCCACGACACGCTCCACCATTCAAAACGCGCGCGTGCAAATGAACTCAACTGGCGCTCTTCGTGGCCCGCGTCTAAAGAGGCCACAATCTTTTTTGCGCGGGCGCGATTCCATTGCGCTGACAAACAGGGACGTGTCCCATAATCAACGTTTGTGGGTTTAGATCGCGTTATTTATAAATGTGTCGTAACCCTCCACCACCCGACACGGCCAATCAGTAAAAAAGTGTCACGTTGACAAAAGACAAATAGTTCATTGCTTTAGCCCACCGGTGTGTTGAAGCGTGAAACCACAACGTGTTAAAGGGACGTGTCCCGTCGTTTTCCATCGCCGCGCTTGCGTGCGCAAAACGGAGTGCGACGGACGGTCGGCAACAGAGCAAAGCGTGGGCCCCTCTACGCCGGGACCACCGTGGCCTACCCTCACCAGCCCCAATCGAGCCGTGCCGAGCCCCATTGCCTTTGCGGCAGCTTCACGCACGCCCGTGCTCGATGACGCATCTGAAGGAAGGAAAAAAAAAAGATGCTCTTCGAAAATACTGAAAGAGATTTGCGCGACGAAAATGGATTTTCTTTCTTTTTTTTGACGCTCGCCAAAACACCACGCGCTCTCACGACGACGACCGCGTCACGGGGGGGGGGCAGCACTCGGCGCAGGCAAGGCCACGAGAAACTGAAAGGGGCCGCCCCTGGATTTATTTATTTTTTGGAAAAAAATATACGGGCGCGTCAAAAATCGCATCGTCTCAAACTCAAATCCTAATGAAACAAAACGAAGGCATTAATATAACACATCAAATTTATCTCAGTCTATCTTGTCTGCATCATCCCTCTCATCTCGCCGTGTCTCTATTTTCGTCTGCATTTGTATTTTCTCAAAACTTTCTATAGCCCTTGTTTTCATCTCTTCTGTCATCTCACTATGAGCTTCTACTCTACATGTACTGAAGGTGGTGGGGGGGGTGGGGACACCCAAAATAATATTTGCAATCGGCTTGCACCGCTGGGGGTCTTCCATCCCCATATTTGGCAGTTGTGGAGGTTGAAACAATAGATTTTAGCCCGTCCCACATACCCCTAACGTGTAAACAATGTACACTGACGCCCACTGAATGTTATAACTGGTGCGGAGTTTTCTTGCATTGAGCCAGTGCTGCTGGTTTGATGCTCTCCCAGGAGGTCGTGCAGTCAATGGATTGTGTAAAGAATACTTTTTTTAAAGTGGAGAGATTAATACTTAAAAACAATGTGCCGACAAGAGAAGACATTTATTTCAGTTGACAGATGGGTCAGAAATGTAGACATTTACAAAGAAAATGGAACAAATTTGAAATCGTATAAACAAGCATGGAGGGGTACATACAACATGCAAATGACATGCAAAGCACATGAAAATGACACAAAATAATCATAATATCCAAAACCCCGTACTCATTGCCACAACAACCAACAGGCACGATTCACTGATGGGCGCATCCGGTCGCACGAATCGGATCCCGACATGCGATTTCCTAAACTTGACAAGCCTCCAGATGTTGTCATTTGCATCGCATGTGAAAGTTGGGAGAGAAAAAAAACCTGAGCAAATAAAGTTTAAATTTATATATTTTTTCAGGCGAATATAATTGAAGCAATCAATGAGCTCTGTGCCAAGTTGAAAAAGTGATCGGTATATTAAAAAAAAAGTGTGTTTAGAATGTTTAAAAGTTTTTTGGATGTAACTATGAAGGTTTTTATTGGGCCAACTTATGAGACATGGTAAGCAGGCAAGAGTGGAAGACATCTCAGACGGGATGAGAGAAGGTCGCCTCAGATGGCTGGCACGTGTCGTCAGAGGAGAACAAAAGCACAAGAAATTGGCGACGAACATCGCAAACACGGGGCGAATTGCCCGATGATGTTGGATGTAATTACCAGCGAAACGTCGTACTCAAACATTGTAAATGTTGTGGTTTCACGCTTCAACACACCGGTGGGCTAAAGCAGTGAACTATTTGTCTTTTGTCAACGTGACACTATTTTTGCTGATTGGCCGTGTCAGGTGGTGGAGGGTTACGACACATTTATAAATAGCGCGATCTAACCCAAAAACGTTGATTAATAATAATATTGGTCGCGAAAGCCTACCTGTTTAACAGGGCAGAAACTGAGAGGCAGGGCCTTGAGAGAGATGGTTCGCAGTGACGTCGAGCCAGGATGTGAAAGTCTGTGGAGGAGATGTGGAAGATGATGGCCGTGGGCAGGAATGTCCTAAGACAGGAACGAGGACCCTGAAGGCAGCTCCCACAAAATGGGAACATTTTTCAGGATGACGACAGGAGAGAGAGAAAAAAATGTTCAGAGAGCTTGGGTTTCACTTTGCCAGCACCGTGCGGGCGTTTACCACTCTCGGTGCTAGGGTTACATATGCCGGGCCGTTTGATTAAAGTTTCATGCTAGACACTCAGCGGCCGGGTCACTCTAATCAGCAGATGTGGACCCCCACCGGAGCAGCCCCCCCGTGCATTCATCACTTATTTACTTGCATGCACGTGACGAATATCAATGCAGGCCACGTTCCGAGAACTCTCGGGATCTTATTCGCGATGCCACCGAGTGGCATGTCGTGGAGGCGTCAAATGATTCCACCATTAACCATTTCTGCAAATAGCGTCATTAGTTTTGTTTTTTCTCATCTAATGCCGAAGTGTCCATTCCACTTGTCCTCATTGTTACTATTACTTGACTACTGTGGCGGAAAAAAAATGAACCAGCTGTGCTGTGACCACCAGAGTTCTTCAGTTACTTTGTACACAACAGGACATGAAATATCCGCAGAGGCGTTTCACATTAATTTTAATTGCCACACTGAAACGCCGGGGCATACATTTCCCATCGTGGGTGGCTTATCTGGCCATGACGCCCCACGCGTAATTGCTTGTGGCACCGCTGAGAAATACTTTCGCGATAGACCATGGCATGGGGGGGGGGATCCATGAGTTTAATGTTCGCTGGTGAGAACGGCACGTCCAGTGGCGACATGCTCAACTTGTGGCGTAAGAATTCAGAGGCGTTGTAGCCTTTATACTGCACCGTAATTACATTGTCTGCTGCAGTAATGAAGTATAATAGCTGTTATCATCATCATCATCATCATCAAAATAATTCCCCGTTCATTTATCCCCGATGCTGTCACGGAGTAGAAATGTTTAATACACTGGACTTGCAATTCGATTCGATTTCCCAGAGCAGCCGTTGAAACAATAGGGCAATTTTCTCAAATCCTCCCACCTCTGTCAATCCAACAGTTACAAATGGGTACATAATAGACAGTCGTTTGGCGGGTCGCGTGTGGGGGGGGGGGGGGTAATATGTGGGTTACTCCCACTTTTTACAAGATTTCTGTCCAGAGTGGAAAAGTAGGCTTTCTATCTAGAAGTCCCTCTCGTGAAGGCCCTTCCACCAGCAGTTGTGAGAGAAAGCTAATTTCAGGGCTGCACCTTTACCAAATTCACATTAGGACGCCACAGTGGCGAGATGTTAACTACGTCACCTGGTATGCAGGATCGTGGGTTTGATCCCGACCTTGACGCCTGTATATTTGGAGTTTGCACGTTATCCCCGTGGTCGTGTGGATTTTTCTCCCGGTCCTCCGGTTTTCTCCTCCACATTTAGAAACGTGCGTTTATAGTGTTTGGGTGCAATACATGTCCACATGACAAGCCACTTCGTTGAGCCATCATTTGTGGCCAGGTCACTTCTAAAAAAAGGGACCTTTTTAAGGTGGACCTTACCTGGTAAAATACATATATATTTTTACATTGAAATATGACCGTGGCTTCAAGGCATGAAACACGGCCTGCTCGTATGACATCATACCCTGGGGTCCTCTCATTCAATGTGGGGTAGCAGCGAGTACCCGTGCTTCGTAATGAACCGTCCTGGCTCTACACATCAATTTGAGATATGTCAATGGAATTGAACTGGACACGCTGACATCACAGGCAAGTATACTGGGTCACATACCTGCACCACGTGTCCTGTCATGACTCCACTTAATCCCGGAATTTGGAGACACGGTGGTAAAGGGGTTATTCTCTAAAGGTTCCTTCAAGTTCAACCCTCATCCCCACTTGACGTTAACCCGACACACATTGAGTCATCATTTCCACGTAATGACATTCCCTGTGGGACATCATGGGGGAAAACATAATTATTGTTTGAACTTTGATCACCGCCAATGAAATCAATTTGTGTCCATGAAAGGAAACAGCTCGGGACACGCGTGTGCAGCTGAAATTCAAGGTCGGGTCACGTGTGGACAGAGAAGGCAGTGCTAGCAATGGGGCAGCCTTGTTTTAACAATACCCAAAGGCCCCTTTCTGCCTCGTGTCAATCATACACTGGGTGCTTTCTGACTGCACACGTCCAATTGATAGCCAAGGATCCTACGCACACATGACTTCGTACGATGCAATAGATGTCCGTCTCAGAATGAATGCACACGCTCTTCTTTGCGGAAAGAGTCAAGAGGCAACAACCCTTGATGAACACATCCCTCGATGTTGTTGAGTTCAGAGGGCACGTTAGGCACATTGGCCAGTCAGATCTCTCGCGGATGTTGAATATGCCCCCGCGCCTCCGTGAGGTTTAAAACATAAATAAGTAGGCCGCAGTTTTCTGCTGTTAGGTCAAATTATTAATCGGCTTGTAAACAGCATATTTCCTCGGACAAATAAATACGTTTAAAAAATCTACCTTTGAGAAGGCCTGGTGGATTTAATAAACAGAGCCCAGCCACTCTTCAAAAAAAAAAAAAATAAGTTAATGTCGCATCTCGCCAAAACTTGAGCCTTTCAATACATATATATTTTCCAAAGCTGCTTGAAAGAAAACTACAAATAATGGGCACTGCCTTGTGTGTTAGACCAACCAGCACACAAACAAAGTGTCGAACATTGGGGCCGCATTCGTTTAGACAGCAGCAGGATAATGAGACGACTTTATACACCTTCCTCCTTGCTGGGGAATCGTCAGCGTGTGGACAGTTTGGCACCGTCTGACGGGGCGACAATAAGGAAATTATGACACCTTCTGCAAAAGGTGGGAAAAACCCCTCTGACGGAGCAGTCTTTGTTGGGGTTGGAGACAGGAGCGATATAGAACACTCAAAGGGTGAACACGACGCAGCCAAACACAACGCAAGACTTTCTCTCGCGCGTGCATACCCGGGCTTTTAGAATCGAAACAAAGTAATTCGACTCGTGTGTGTGTTTTTAAGAGAGAGGTACGCAACAACAAAAAAGAAACATGATTTACATAGTGTTTAAATGCGACCGCATCTACAAAAAACATTGCACGGAAACAGTGGGAGTGGGAATGCTTATTTTATTGCTGTGAAAATACAGCCAGTTTATAGGCAGAGGGAAAAAAATTAACACGTAAAAAAAGTTTTTCACTATAAATCCTTTATATGCGTGGCGGCTAGAGTCCTCTCGTCCTCTGGCTTGAGATGTCTGCCACCTATGGGTCAGATGATTGCCTGCCACCATTAAGCAATTGGTAATTAAATATAAAAAAATAGCCTAAAAAGTGTACAATTTTGGAAAAATAATTCACGAAAATAAATTGTCACGCACAACGAGTCTGTGTGCAAAATGTCAGCTCGATTGGATCACGGGAAGTGGGTTGAAAAACGACCGAAAGATTTGCACGGTCATAAGCGCGCAAGCAAGCAAGCAAGTGAACTTAATATAAAGGATTTAAAAAGGATGGTCTGGCGACAGGACTTTAACAGGGGTAAGGGAATCGACAGCACAGATGGCTGAGGGAAGGGAGTTACGGCATAGGAGAATGAGTGACCTCCCACTGCGTGAAGGTTAACTGATGGACTGAGTGTATATTGTGTCGTCTCGAGGGTTCAGTTTGATAGTCTGCAAAATGGAGTGAAATCAGACGATAGCTTTTCCAAAATGCGTCCCATCATTCTTGGCCAATTTAGCGTTAATTAAATTATTGACGGTTGTTCGTGCTCTGCACATTAAGTCCGCTGGCCACGCCTGTGACATTAGCAGGCAATTAAGATTTAAATTCACACCCGCTCATTTCTCATCCATAACGCGCAGGAAAAAAAATAAACCCTGATTGGGTGGCACTGTTAATTGGGCACGTTGTAACACTGTATTATCCAGATTGTCAGATGAAAATTGCTTTTGGGCATGCATCGTGTGTGTGGCAAGACACCTGGGCACGTGGTCATGCAAGTCACGATCTTTATGTAGCCACTCAGTCTACGTGCCACTCAGCCATCATGCCACTCAGTCCGCCCAGACATATTTGAGCAATTGACTGGAGAGAAAACCATTTTGTATCTATGTTGAACTTCTTTCGCACCGTACATAGCCAACCGTGCTAATCATAATTCCTTTAACTTACATGTGGAGACAAAGAACGGAGTTCTGCTTCAATGTGATTTTACCGGTACTCTTAACAGGGTTGGCACAAGCAACGTGAACTACGATTCAGAAGACAATACGAAATTAGCACCACATTCTGTACCGAGTCCCGTAACTCGTGAAATGCGCTAGGAGATGCAATTCCACTGTTCTGATTCAACAACAATATCTATACATCGAGCATGGACACAACATTTCTGGGAAAAAAAAGTATCGGATTGATCCGAAGTGACGTCACTTTCATGATGATGTTTACATGGCATTGGGTGACATTGCTATTCTAAAATCTGGAAATCACAAACGTTTTCAATTGGAATGATTCCCCCCACTTTGTTATATTGTCACGGTGGCGGGATGTTAACTATCTCGCCTGGTATGCAGGAGGTCGTGGGTTCGATCCCGACCCTGACGCCTGCTGTATATTTCGAGTCTGCGTGTCTCTCTCCCCGTGGTCGCGTGGATGTTTCTGTGGGTCCTCCGGTTTTCCCCTCCATATTTAGAATCATGAGGTTTAGAGGATGTGGCTGCTATACATTTCCACATGATAAGCCACTTCGTTGAGCTATAATTTGTGGCCAGGTCGCTTCTTTAAAAGAGCTACATAGCTCAATGTGCCTTACCTGGTAAAACAACAAATACAAATCATTCTACAGTTTAAAATAATTGCCATTTACCCACGTCGTATTGAACTGTATAATTTTTATTTTTACAACGACACAAAAGTTTGTAGGTGTGTCTATTCATCTGGATAATATGTAATTTCCAGATAGTGGAGCTCGGCTATGCGGTCTGAGGTGCTTTCGGTCTCTCCTAAGAGACAACAACACAAAGGGCTCACAAAGCCTTCAGCAACTGACAGAATTCAACGGAACCCTTCAGAGCATCTCTGATCTTGATGCATGCGTTCGTTGTTGTTGTTGTTGCTGCTGCTGCTGCTGTGTTCCCATAATTGTTGGCCCTACGGCTTCAAGAGGAAGTGGAAACCCACGATAATAATCGTAATTGCCCGTGTCACGTTGCCTTCTCTCACTGTGGTGGTGTTCCACTTCACACCCACAACTAAGGGCCTTGCATTCAAGCGCTTAGACGGGTACATCAGAGGAGCGCATGGGGCCGCACTGCGTATTTAGTCAGGGCCATCACCTGGGAGTGTATAGCTTCAAGGTTGGCCAAGGATGTGAGGAGAAAAGTGGCTGTGATGATAATGGCATGAGGTACTATTTCACAATTGACAAAATCTACCTTGTGGGCTAAGGTGAGGGCATAGCCTTGCATTTGCTGGCACATGCCACTGCTGATGCTCCAAATCGAAAAAGGCTCTCTGCCTAGGCTTATTTTGCCTACTCTTCTACGCTGGCCAAAAGTCTTGCAAGAGGAGGGAGAGTGCCCACACGCTACCCCCACCACTCGCGATCTGCCGATCGACTAACCGTGGTGAACCCACTTGCTGCCTTGCCCCAAGCTTGCATTCAGTGTTGAAAACTTCAGAAGGAATGTATGCACTTACGCCATTTGTATTCATATACTTTGTTTGTATTTATTTATTTTTCGTGACCCACTTACCTTTTCTCTATTTTGCAATCCGATCGTTTTCATTGTTTGTTATTGTAACTTTCTGACTTACCCAACATTGCATATCTGTGAAAAATAGTTTCATAGCTCATCGGATTCCTCCAGGATAAATCAAGATTCCGAATGTGACATACTGCTGGGCGGACAGAGGAAGGGTGGATTTCAAGAGACTTGCACCGCTGCTCCCATTGCCGCAGGGGGCTATCGAATCGGACTGAATCGGCGACCTTTGGATTGCAAGTTCAGTGTGCCAGCCATCGTACCACGGGAGAGTGTGCCGTTTCGCGAGCAAGCTGGGGGCGAAATATAAAACACGAGCGGAGAGCCACCAACACAAAGAAAAATTGGTGATTAACGTTTTTTGTTCTTTTCATACTTTTTTCGAGATAATAGACCAGCTTTAGAATGTGCGAACATCCCATGATGGACTGACTTGTTTACGCAGCGGCAAGTGAAGCGTAAATCTCAAAGCCAGCCACGTGAAAATTCAAGAAGCTTTACAATTTCATAGTCGGGTATGCTTGATTCTTGTTGATTGTGGAAGCCAGACAGTTTGTTGATATCGGGTAAGCGCCCTGTTACGGGTAGGAACCTACTGGTTACACCAGCCCACAGGGGATTATTGTGTCCGTCGTGCAGGGAGGGGCTGTGTGGGGAGTAAGGGGGTGGGTGGGGAGGGGAGGGTGGGGAGGGTGGGGAGGGGCTGGTTGGGGGTGGGAGGGGTGAGGCTGGGTGGGGAGGGGCTGGTCACCCCGTGGTGCCCTTATAAAATTCAACGTTTAACCTACTCACGCCGGCTTGTGCCCGCCCTCACAGTCGGAAATATTTGCGGAATACACCACGCCGCCGTTGACCCTGGCTATTGACCGAGCAACCCAACGTTCCTACCAGCTCCCTCCGCAGGAATGTGTTAAGACCCAGCAGTATAGATAGGTTCACTGCAGTTCGTCGATTGGCAGGCCCCTTGTGGGGGGGTACAATGTGGGTATTCCGACCACTTCCGGGACATCTGGCTGGCTGTGGAAGAGTAGGCCAGTGGAGGCCCTTATGGCACAAGAGGTGTGAGCAAGCAAGAGCATCGTCTCAAAAGCTGAACTTGTGGTTAAGCTGGGAAAATCACATGAGCACACCAGCGGAACGTTTTTTAAAATTGCTGATTAATGTTTGTTTTTGGATATGTCATTCGTCAGAGTAAGGTTTAAAACAATAACGAATTTAGAACTCATTAATATTATCCCTGCTGGCTCAACTTAAGTACACACTGGCAAGTGCAAGATAAATCTTAAAGGCAGCCTAATGATAAACAATAAAGTTTTAAAAATAACCCATTCGCTTGATGTCGATTGCATAAGACAGATTAGTGCGTTGATTGCGGGTCAGTACCCTGTTATCGCATTCGTTGTCGTCCCATTTGTGGACGGACCGAATCCCTGCGTGGAATTACGGCAAAGGCAGCGGTCGCTTGTGCCCACCGGGGCTCTTTCAGCCACCTTAGCCGAGTTTCAGCTGCATCCTCCGGCCGAGGCGAACGAGACAGAGGCGCTGGTCATTGCGCCCGCTCGCGCCTCGTCCGCTACAATGGGCGAGGCAATTAAAATTAGGACGGAGGGACCACGAGTGGCGATGGAGGGAAAGTAGCGGCTAAACAAAACAAAACCCCACCCAACTTGCAGGAAATGACAAACCTATTTCACCGGAACGAGGCGGGGTTTTGACTGCGCCCGGCGCAAATTAAAATCGGTGGCGGCGGCGGCGGCGCTTTGTGGGTTAATTAAACAAAATGAAATAGAATACTGAGGAGCAAAGGCAAAAAAGGCCGAACTTTTTTGTTTTGTTTAAACCGACACACTTAATAAGCGCACGCTTACGCCGCGCGAGAGGTCTGCAATTTCCTATTAAGAGCAAATTAGCGATTTAATGCGGTTCTCAAAAAGAGAGGCAAATGAGAGGTAAATGCGCGATACGCGGGGCAATTTCAGTTTGCCGAGCAATGCTTAAGGCGCGTTGTGCCATTTCGGTGGCAGTATTTGCTTTACTTTCTCCTTTCTCTGAAGCTTAGAAATTGATTTGGGATTTGCTTTAGAGACACCGTTTGCTGATACTACGCATTGCGATAGTTTCTATAACCCCCCGAAGTCAAGAGTGTCCCATTAGTCCCGTTCGTGAGCCATTGCTCTGTATATGACCCCTTGCAATGGCCTTCATTTTTCTGATCGTTTATAATGAGACGCTGTGGGGGGTTGTGACTCACTCCGGTCGCATTGAGTTATTAAATCAAACCTTTATAAATACAGTATAGTGAAAAAAAATCCATGTCGTGTCGACATGTGGAAATTCCCTCGCGAAATGTCCTTGCCCCGTTTGCCGCAATTCACTGCAGCAGCCAGCAATTTGTGCTTTTGTTCAATTAAAAAAACACACAAATGCTGAACAAATTAAAAAACATTTACTGAAACTGCTACAATGGTAGCATAATGAGTGCTCTGGATTAATCTTTAAATCGTGGCCCTCTCGTACCCTGTTGTTCAATTACAGTGATGGATAATAAAGCGTGTTTATCATGAGAATGCCCTAATAATGACCAATATTTAAGTTGGTCGTGATTTATTGTCTGATCAAATTTTAAAAGTGGCCTCATGAATCACATGCAAATGATACATGGATTCAAAGTACAGATTTTATATTTAGCACCTCTCAGACTATGTAAGGTCACAAATGATCTACCATCTCACAGGCTCCTAATGTATAATGCATCAGTACACCAATAGTACTGAGGATTTACATACAGATGCACGGCATGAACTTTACATACAAATGCAACAGAGAGGTGCGTTTCTTTTGGATTGATACGATTTCTCTCCACAATTATATTACATTCGTGACGTCGGTGTCACATCACGAGACGAATACATTTCCATTTAGAACTCTAGCAGCGAGCAGTGCATCACCCTGTGCCAGAGAACGGCCGCAGGTGATGACATCACACACACTATTTATATCGGCCTATTTAACCACTTCAGAGACACACCTTTTGAATGCCCGACAGAGATCCTTGTTCATTGTCAGTCAATTAAAACCAGTTTTTTTGTATCTATCTCAAAGTGTCACAAAACGAATGTTTCCAAACTCTTTGGTTCTTTCGGTAAAGTCACGTACCTACGTATGGATTCCTGCAGTCACGAAAGCTTCAAATCAAGATTGAATGTTTCCAAATCGACAAACTACAATCACATTTCGATTTAAAGCTTTTGTGACTGCAGGGATTCATAATCTTGGTTCTTTCGGTAAAGTCACGTAGAAGGAAAACGTCGTGAGAATTTTATTGTTTTATTTTTATTATTCTATTATGTTCCCTTCTAAGTGATTTTACCGAAAGAACCAAGAATACAATCTCATTGTGCAGTTGTTGCTGCACGCACCGAGACGATCTTCTCACGACACTTGGGAACCCGGTTTACCCATGGGTGGCCACCCGGATCCGAACAGGCTCAGCACTCTGGTCCCTGAACTTCTGAAAAAATGTCTCCCATACATCACAAATAGCGGGGTTAGCACACTGCGCCGTGAAGCAGGCGACCTGCGTTTGACTTTTGGCCACGGCTAACACCAGTGGCGAGTGATCATCTAAATCAGTCCGGCCACCACCCCTCCCCTTTACCAACCCACAATGACCAGTGAGGTGAAGTATGGTCAAATAAACCCCACGACCAACAAGGCAAGAGAAGGCCTTCATCCAGCAGTGGATTGGCCATGGCTGATGATGATGATTTTATGCACTCTGCATAGGAATATATGTATGAAAGCAGAGTTTTTTTTTGCTAGCGTGCATCAAGTATGTATGTGTATGTATGTTGAACTTTGCTTGCACCGTACGTAGCCAACCGTGCTAAGCGGAGGTGCGGGGAGCACAACAAACTAAACACAAAATAAAGGTTCACGGGTTAGATCGCCTAAGTATAATTGTGTCGTAGCCCTTCACCACCCGACACATTTATACTTACGCGATCTAACCCAAAAAAACCTAGATCATGAACAATATTGGAAGCGAAAGCCTGCGTGTTAAACAAACTAAACACAACGAGCAACTTCTCAAGAAATTCGTTTTCACGCTAAAGAGTGATGACGCAACGCTGTTCACATCCGCTCGGAGGAGATACCATCGTGAAGCAGGACTCCGTGCACGCGCGTCGGGACCCAATTCTCGTTCATTTTTGCGTAACAGGAACAATGGAACCCTCGCGCATTTTTGTTCTCGTTCAAGAATCCCGCTAATATCTTTTGACGCCCTTTTGATTTCTCACGGAGGAAATTTCGATGCGGTTCTTCGAGCCACAGAACGACAAGAAGAAATCGTGACACCTTTGTCTTAGCCCCACGCGTCTCCGATTCGCACGGCTGGCTACGCGCGCTGCGAAAGGAGTTCGTGAATCTATGCGGTGGCACAAATGACAGCTCAATGCGTGGCAAAAGTTAGGTTTTTAAATCCTTTATATTAAGTTCACTTGCTTGATTCACTTGCTTGCTTGCTTACGACCGTGCAAATCTTTCGGTTGTTTTTTAACCCACTTCCCGTGATCCAATCGAGCTGACATTTTCCACACAGACTCGTGCGTGACAATTAATGTTCGTGAACATTTTTTTCCAAAATTTTAAACTTTTTAGGACAAAAATATTATATGTAATTACCAATTGCTTAATGCTGCCATGCAATCATCTGACCCATAGGTGGCAGCCATCTCAAACCAGAGGACGAGAGGACTCTAGCCGCCACGCATATAAAGGGTTTATAGTGAAAAACTTTGTTTTTACGGGTTATCTTATTTTTCTCTCTTTCCTGCAAAAGGAGGTGAAAAAACACGTTTAACCGGTTGCGAGGACTGCCACACCGCCTCCCTCGCCGTCGCGTTGGAGGCCAATGTCAGGAGGGCCTCTGGCAGCGCCGTTCAGTGTCGCGGTCTTGCACGCCGGCTCGGAGCCGCTGCGGTTTGGTGGTTTATTTTTGCATCGCCGAAATCCAAACGCCGAGGGAGGCGTGGCAGCGGGCAGCGTGCACGGCCGCGGGTTTTTGTTACACGTTCCAGTGGGGATATTTATTAGGAAGCGGGACATTCGTTGACGTGCCAGTGGAACGATAAGGAGGGCAACGAGATTGACGAATGGACTTCGTCAAATGCCGGGCGATCGTTTCAGAG
>CM025664.2:9627592-9648823 GCA_014621495.2 Entosphenus tridentatus
TAAAAATAAAACATAATAAAATAATTCTCACGACGTTTCGGCCACAATGCAAGCAGCCGTCTTCTTTTTTTTCATTCAGACGCTGTCGCCTCGACAGACCTGGTTTTCACCTGAAGACGGCTGCTTGCGTTGTGGCCGAAACGTCGTGAGAATTATTTTATTATGTTTTATTTTTATTCTTTTATTACTTCTCTTCTATGTGACTTTACCGAAAGAACCAAGAAGATTACAACCATTCTCAATGCACCAATGGATGAAGGCCTCCCCACACCATGCCATCGTGTTTTTCCTGTTTACAGTACATCACAATGCCGGTCAGTGCATGCTGCTGAAAGGAGGGCTATCAATTTCCACTGATATTAGCTGTGGCCAGAAATGCTGCTTGGGTCACTGGGTTCATAGAGCATCGCACGATCAACTGTGCCACCCCATCCACCTCTGCAGCAAAAAAAGTCACTTTATTCCCCAAATAAATCGTCACTGAATCTGCCTACTTATTTTCAAGAGGGTTTGATATTTGGATCTTGGGCTAATTCCACACATGAGTGTTTATTTCAGGTGGTGTACAGATACATTCAATGCACATACAGTCCTGCTTCAATGATCGATCCTCTGTGTGGAATGCTCACATTGCTGTCCTGCCATCTCTTAGCCACCTAACACCTTCACGCATACAACACCGGTACCAGTGGCTTGGCGTGGTTGTCTTGAACCCTTGTGTAAGGAATGAAATTGGGCAACCTGTCCAATAACCCCCCTCTACGTAGCCTGGCGCCTGCGGCTCTCCAACGCATGGCTGAGTGCAGTTACACCGCCTGCACACTTGGTAGCCACGCTACTGCCTGGTACTCAATGCACGGATGGGCGTCCCATCGCAACTCCCGCACCTAGGAAGGCTCAAGCCCTGCCTGGCTTCCGAGCCCCACAGTAATTACGTGCATTCACGATGGTTTGGTCGGAGGCTTTGCCTCCGCGACGAGCAATGCACTGCTTGAGCGCGCGTTTGTCCACGTGTAGAAAATAACAATTCATGCTGATTTCAACAACATCACGATGCTCGGGCCAGGCCAGGCCAAGTGCCACTCCTGTAAAAGCTCTGCGAGGGGAAAATGGGCCACGGGAACTTTTCCTTCCCAGAGTGAAACACAGGGCAGTGTTTGTGAGGCAATCACAGAGTGACTTAAGGCGAATGAATTTCGGGGCCGGGAAAATTGCAATTCATTGATCACCGGGATGGCGATCGCTGGCGTGAGAATGTTGTGAAATATTCAGGTAGCTTGGCAAGCTAGAGTGTTTATTTTTAGTGCTAGTAATAATTTAAAGAAGGCTAGTAATCATTTCAAGAAGGCAGAAAATGGGATCGCATGACTGAAAACGGAGCCTTTTCTATAAACGTCCACAATTTCTTTTACAAATATTCCAAGCGATAAGTTTGTTTTACCAATATTCCGTGCGATGTTTTCCCCCGTGTAAAGGTGAAGCTCTGAAATGACTTGCTCAAGCCATGGCTGGTGGATGGGGCTTCACTAGGGCAAGCCCTAGAGAGACCCCCTAGAGGGTATTTGGCCTACTCTTCCATGGTGGCCAGAAATCCTGGAATAATTATTTTGCAGGTTCTGACATGCAATCATTTAACTGCACGATTGCAGTTTAATATCACGTTGTGGGGAGCAATCAACAGTGGTTGTCCCACGGAAATACCTATCCCTGGCATAAGAATGTGGGATGTCCACTGCTGGTCCAGGATTGTAAGCAAAACATTGGGCACTGGCGAATGCTCAATTGAGCAGAGAAGCAACCTGATTTACCACAAAATAAGACAAAGGTCAAGATAAAACAGTCCAGCAAATTTGTGCTATGGCTTTATTTGCCAAAAAGAAAATTCCCACAAGCATATAAAGCCAGAAAACCCCCACAAACTGAAAGAACCCACAAGCTAAATATAAGCTAACCATGCCAATAACACTCTCATGTTCTGCAATTGTGTATTGCAGTGAGACCGATGGTAGTGTTTTGAATGCTGTCAAATAAAATCAGGACAGTGACATATGTATGTTATTTCACAGCAATTCCATCATGCTCTGCAAACACGATGTTCCTTTCTACTCATTACAATCTTCCGTTATGCTGTTGTTGAAAGCGAAATATTTCTACAACTACCAAGGTCATGCATGCATGCAGCCAAGACCACAGACACATTGATAAAAGGCACCTTTGCATTGATTAAGGCGTTCCGAAAATGTTTATGATAGGGCAATAAACTTTAATAACGGTTTGTTTGTGCGAATGTAATGAGAAATAATTCACCGCTGTTTAAACGCATAGCTATCAACGTGTCTGATGGAATGCCCAACCTAGGAGAACTTTTTTTTTTAATCCAGATGATTATCATGTGTAGCTCATTGCAACCGCCACGGAGAATACTGATGCATGTGCAGAGGGAGACGCTCGTCTTACTTCCTCATTGGTAAGCAGTTCGAATCGATGCGAGCAACAGACATTTTTGTTTTAAATCACAGTTTGCTCAACACGGGCTCAGAGGCCACCGAAAACGGGCAGCAACGAACAGCACACACATTGAAAGTGAAAGCACAGTTCATGTGTCAACGCGTCCTCGACGTCGCAGGCGGAGGCAAGGAGCGAAGCTCACGTGCAAGGGTAACCACGGTCGCAGCGATAAAGGATTCTGGCTGTCGTCTGGTTCGGCTGGTTATCTTTACCGGCGAATCGTCGTACTCGAAATTGTAAATGTTGCGGAGTTGCTCTCCAACACACCGGTGTGCTGAACTAGCACCGAATTTGCTTGTTTAAATGTACTCGACAAACCTTACTAATTGGCTGTGTCGGGTAGTGGCGGGTTTAATGACACATTTATATTGACGCGATCTAACACCCTAACAAAAACCTTTGTTTTGGAGCGATGCAAGAGCGAGAAGGAGGCGACTGACTGCCCAGTGAGCGACTGGAATGAAGCTGCGAGCGCTGTTCCATCAATCGACCTGACTGCTCTGTGCTGAATGTAGAAATAATTCTGTGCAAACCCACGTGACTCGTCGGGTTTGTAGATGTTTCAGTGCTACTGAAGGGATTAGCATTGTAATTGCGATGACTTTTTACCCATCTGCGCTCCCCTGCCTTCCAAGTAAAATGGATGCCCTGCTTCCCTTAACGTATGCAGACACAGACTCCGTCTGTGATAGCAGTTGCCAAGGATTGCAAAGTGGTTTGATATATCAGGTTCAGAAAACAAACCGAGGCATGTAATTTAACACCATGGAGAGGACTTGTGTTGACACTAAATGAAGGTTTATGTCAGTGAACACGAAGATTGCATGTTGAGTAGAATGGCTAGGCTTTTTCCACCCTTGTACCGCACGCTGACAACTCATAGAGAACATGTTCCGGTCCTCGGGCGAACGGCGTTAATCTTTGGGGCATGTTCATTCAGCCACAGTTTGCAGAGAGAAATGTATTGCGCTACGGTGAAACCACGTGTCACGGCTCAGACATGTTCATCAGACGTAACTTAGCTCACTAAGGCCCTCTGAGAACACACCTCCTCCACGATGGTCGTAAATCAGGCCCCGTCAGCCTAATGCAGGCCCTAATCTGGCCAAGAAACTGCACCAGGGCCCAGGCTGTGGGTCCTCAAAGGCTTTTCGAAAGAAAAGGCTTTTTCTGAAGACGACCGCTTGTGTTGCGCTCGAAAAGTCGTAGTTTTTTTGGTTATTTTTTGTTATTTTCTATGAACCTATCTACGTGACTTTAACGAAAGATCCATCAATATGAATTCCTGCTGTCACAAAAGCTTTAAGTCAAGATGGGCGAGACTAGTTTAACACGTAGACTTTCGCGACCAATATTATCCAGAAGAGGTTTTTTGTTTGTTAGATCGCATCAATATATATGTGTCGTGAAACCCGTCACCGCCCGACACAGCAAAATAGTATGGTTTGTCAACGTAAACAAAACATGCCAATTAGTTACTGGTTCAGCCCACCGGTGTGTTAGAGAGTCAACCCACAACATCTACAATTCGAATACGACGTTTCGCTAAGCCTAATCAGGCGACAGCCAAAGTTATTGAGAAATCCTCCTGTTTCGGTGTTAAATAGAGGAGGTATTATGTGATGTCACTGTGAGCCAATCAAGTGCGAGGACCAGAGCGGGGGGGGGGGTCTCAATGTAGTCATATAAATTACAATGGATATCTGTTATTGGTTTGGCGACACTCAATAGCAATGTCACCCCCTACAAAGCCGATTCAAATCGGCTGTGAAACACAGCGCCTCCGTGGTCGCATTGCGCTTCAAGGTTGGAGCGAATAACAAACACGCTAAATTCTTTCTGCACATCTTCTTGGTTCTTTCGGTAAAGTCACGCAGAAGGGAAGTAATAAAATAAGAAAAATAAAACATAATAAAATAATTCTCACGACGTTTATTATTTTATTACTTCACTTCTACGTGACTTTACCGAAAGAACCAAGAAGATGAATCCCTGCAGTCACGAAAGCTTTAAATCGAAATTTCTGCACAATTCAAAGAAAGTTGCTGTTTCTTGAGGCGACTCAGCGAGCCCCACCGAAGTCGTTGGGTTACGATTCTGTGCAGACACCGGCGATGAAACAATTTCTCTCGTGTGTCGTCGTGGGTTGACGTTCTGCAGCCCAGTCCGCAGCTGACTTCACACAAAAACATGGGAAAGCAGAGTCGCGAGTCCGACCCCGGCTCCAGAACCGTGAAAGTGTTTATCACAGAAATGTGTCGTAATGGTGGGACCCGTGAACTAGTGTGCAGCATTTGGCAGCGTTAGGGGTGGTGGGCCCCCATTGAAGCCTGGTCCGTGTAGGTGGGAGCAATGTCCCTGTAAATAACCACAGCTGTGAATGGATCCACAGCTGTGAATGGGTTATGAGCAGAGATTCATTCATCAATGGCTGTCTTTCATGTCACAGGGAAGACTTTGTATCGTTTATTTGACCAGGAACATTTTAAATTAATCCATTGAGACACATGACACATTGCCACTTTTGCAAGGGTAAAAGTGGACACAGAGCACGTAAATCGTAGCCACAGCCATAGCCAGATGAACGCTTGATGTGCTGAGATTGGTGCCGATATATTGCCCGGATCGCCGGTAGATTGGAGGGAGGCAACGATGACTCGTAGCCACGGCCATAGCGAGAGGTATGGTGGATGTGATGTGCCGCGTTCGAAAATATTTTCCAGGTCTCTGACCTGCACAAACCTGGCTGAAATGAATCCCTCTATGTATGGGGTGTGAGGGTGAGCTCACACTCACAACAATAAAGGCAACTCCAGCCAGCAAGAAATTAAATACGTCTCTCCTGCTTAGCATCATTTTTTTTTTTTTGGGTGGGGCAGGATATAATGTTAAAGGATTAAATTTAGAGAAGACAAAAAAATCTAGATGAAAGAAAAACGAAAAAACATTTACAAAACATACATGGGGATTTGCTTTTCTCCAAATATCATTGAAATTTCGAGGCAAATAGGCATTTCAGAATGTTGCAGGCATTGAAATGGTGAATTATTGAATCCTGTGGAAAATTAACTTCACCGCGGTCAAAAAATATGATACGTTCACGGTAAATCAATATGTTCTCTTCTGCGCTGATGAGGAAGTAAAATTGAAACGAGAAAGCCCAAACTGAAGTAGTAATAAGAATACAAACCTGAAGTTTGTGATCCGAAAAGCTACTCCCAGAAGCGAAACGTTTTAATGGTGAAATGTAAAAAAATTAAGTGGAACACATGTAGCATTTTTATTCTGTGATTTGTGATTATACCCAATACGTCTTGTCTGTGCAGGATCAGCAGATAATCTATTTGATTTTAATCGATAATGTCGTGACATCCTGACATAAAATATACGTGGAGTGCTGAACATGCAAATATTTGATTAACAAACATATTCTAGAGGTGTTTTGAGTGTTTTTTTAATTATGAATGTTGTTTTGCTCCTAAAATCAGGCGACTCTAATTTAACAAAAGCGTCATAAGAATTTACAGCCATTCGTGTTAATCTACTCCTGGATGAAGGTCAATTTGTGTCATGTCGGTCGTGAGGGTTTTTTGACCATACTTCACCAGACTTGTGAGTGCTGGTTGGTGAATTAAAGGCGGGCGGGTGGGTGGGTGGCTGGGAGGTTTCATCTTTCACCACCACCACCACCGATGTTAGCCGTGGCCAACATTCAGCCCTTGGGCCACCAGGTTCATACCGCAACACACACGAACCACTGCACTACCGCTCCCCTATCCACGACATGTTTAGCAACGACGAAACTCTGGAGTGCAGTAATTACGTGCAAGTATCTTGCGCTGCACCGAACGGAATGTGTATCAATGGAAAAACAAAGAGGCGTGAGAGTGTGGTGCGTCTTCAAATGACAACCAACTGATTATGACCATTATAATTTAAGGAGGGTTGATTTGCATCGTTTGGCATATCGTTTTTTTCTTTTTAGAAAGGAGCAAAATGGTACCGAGCAAACGTTTAAGTCCGAGAATTATTGTGCGTAGCGTGTACGTCAGTCGCACTATGTTGAACTTCTTTCGCGCCGTACGAAGCCAACCACGCTAAACGGAGGTGCAGACGCATTGGTGCCGAAGTCGTGAGTGTGAACTCGCAGAAATCCCTTTCGCTCCCGTCGAAGCACACCGCACTTTAGAGAAACAAAGCTCGGGTTGATTCGGTTGTATTTAGAAAGAAGCTCACAAGAAAATTGTTACGCCATCGTTGGCTTTAGACGACCAAGGCAAAGAACCAGCGGTGGAGAGCGGTGGATCTTCGATCACAGCCACCATCGCGCCGATTGCGTGCGAGGCGCGATGCGTCATCATTTCGTTCAGAATTAAATGCAAATCAATTCTGGACTCACCTAATTGATTCTGTGCGAGCCCAACACAATTGTAATGGATGCTCGAGTCGGACCGTGGGTTTGATATTGGTTGCGTGTTACCTCCGCCGTCCCCAGCCTCGCTTCCCCACCCACCCACCCACTTTGGTTACACGTGTTTATTTGAATTGCTGCTCAATTAGGATTGAACACACGGACACATATTTCAGATTGAAACAGTCGAAAAGCAATCTACACCCATTTATATTCTCGTAACAATAAAAACAAGAACCGAGATGGCTGTGGACATGACTTATGGGTTTTGGTTCAATGCCTTTTAGAAGCTTGGTTTGTGTAAACATATTTTACAATACCTTGTCTTTATGCTGGATTATCTATCCGTATATAACAGTGATCAGCGGGCGCCCTATGCTAATTGCGGCTATATTTACGTTACGGCTCCCAATTTGTCTCGCAGTAAAAGCGCTACGTTTGTAAATTCCCTCACGTGTCCTTTGCAAATGGTTTACGTCTCAATTTGGAAGAAGTTTAGCGTCTTACAGTGAGCGCGCTTCACAACGGAAGACGGCACTTGGGTTTGATCCGTCGTTGTTGTCGTTGTTGTTGCCGTTGTTGTCGTTTTTATCGTTGGTGTCGTTGTTGTTGCCGTTTTTGTCGTTGTTGTCATTGTCGTTGTTGTCGTTTTTGTCGTTGTTGCTGTTGTCGTTGTTGTCGTCGTTGTTGTTGTTGTCGTTGTTGTCGTTGTCGTTTTTGTCGTTGTTGTTGCCGTTTTTGTCGTTGTCGTCGTCGTTGTTGTTGTCGTTGTCGTTGTTGTTGTCGTTTTTGTCGTTGTTGTTGCCGTTTTTGTCGTTGTCGTTGTTGTTGTCGTTTTTGTCGTTGTTGTCGTTGTTGTTGTCGTTTTTGTCGTTGTTGTTGCCGTTTTTGTCGTTGTGGTTGTTGTCATTGTCGTTGTTGTCGTTTTTGTCGTTGTTGTTGCCGTTTTTGTCGTCGTCGTCGTTGTTGTTGTTGTTGTCGTTGTTGTCATTGTCGTTTTTGTCGTTGTTGTCGTTGTCGTTGTTGCTGTTGTCGTTGTTGTCGTCGTTGTCGTCGTTGTCGTCGTTGTTGTTGTCGTTTTTGTCGTTGTTGTCGTCGTTGTTGTTGTCGTCGTTGTCGTCGTTGTTGTTATTGTTGTCGTTGTTGTCGTTACGTCGCGAGACAAGGTATACATTTGTAAACGTAACCCCCTCCCCACCCCGGCCCTTCTCTGAGCCACACACTCGGTTAGAGCGCAAGGTCACCATGGAGAGAAGACGTGGCAGACTGATGCGATCGGGTGAGCCAGTGAAATTTAATTAATTCAGACAATTAATGTCCAAAATAACCGACAAGGTCACTACTCACAGAGTGCCAGAATGATTGGATCGGTAGTGTGTCCTTGGGAGCGTCGGTCTCTCACGTATACTGCTCATGGCAACCTTGGGCCCCCTGTTGTTTACAGATATGTTTTTTTTATTTCCACTAATAAAAAACAACAACAACAACAATTAATTAAAATGTATATTTCGGCTCGTCCCAAAGGAATGTGATCACCCACCGTCGAAATTTACAGATGACATCAGGGGGCCCCTGTGGGTTCACATTTCTGACGTGGCCAACGTAAAGAGACTTGTTGATTAAAACACCAACAAGTGTCTGGGCTATGATTTTATAAAGTCTCATGGGACAACGTTCATAGCCGCCAGTAATGTCCGGGAGAGACGGAATATGTCACAACATTTTGGCAAAAAAGGTATTTTAAAGCTTACAGTCTGATTCACGTTACTTATTTTGAATTTGTTTTTAAGTTACACTGACCTAAAGTTGAACTCCCTTTCAAACTCGATCTGTATGCCCTTGTTATAAAACAGAGTGCTGGTCTTATGCTCAATCTACGATGGTGAACACGATGCCAAGTCCGTCATACGTGTGTATTTCTCGCATCTCTTTCAATGCGTGTTGTAAGCATAACCAACTGCCTAATGAGTCAGAAACAAATAACTTACATGGTGCTAATATGCAGCAATTCATCTACATGTCAAACAGACTTGCAATCGTTGCCAAGACACAAACACAGCCTTAACAATTATACCCAGTGTGCAATAACTGGTGAACGTTAGAGTACTTGGTAACAATTATCGATAATCTCCGGGTCATCAGTCTGCCGTTATATGCAGAGCTGTCCGGCTTTGGAATTGTGTGAGAGCCGCCACCAAGTGACCAGTGGGAGTGGAGAGGAGATGCACGTGTGGAGTCTTGGACTGTCTTGCGTGCGAGTCGGGAGAGATCGCGTGTGGATTGTGTTTAAACGTGAGCGTTTTGTGGGTTCTTCTTATTGTGTCGTGTGTGTGTGTTGGTGTTTGCTTGGGGAGTACAGTTGGGGAGCACAGGTGGAGCATCTGCCAGTTATCTCAGTTAGTCCACCCATGGCACCTGGGTCTCTTCCGTGACCTTCTGCCAGCGGGCCTTCGACACTTCACGTGGCCTCAAAGTGCACATAGACTGGCACAGGTGCCGCGGTGACGTCACTGCCAATTAGGGGCGAACGGAGTTTGTTGTTGTGAGCCTAACGGGGTGGAGGAGGTTGTTAATGTCTTTGTATTGTCATGTGAGAAAACAAGCCGGTAGCGCAATGGCACCGGTCTTGGGCCTTCCCAAGGCAGACACAGCCATGAAGATGAGTACCTAGAAAAGTGTGCAAACATCAGCACTGGGTAGTCAAAGGTGGGGCCACCTTTGTTGTTGGCCACTTTGCCCCCTTGTGCGCCATGCCGGCCTAAATCGGCGCTTGCTGACAGCATTTGACATGGTGTGTGCCTGCGAGTTTTAAGGAATTCGCTTTTTTATACTTGGAATTACATCTCATTGTGGGTGTTCCAGGATTAAGAATGTAAAGTTGTCGGGGTTTTGCATTTGCGATGACAATAGAGCCTGCATGCGGTGTGAGAGGACTAGTGGCCACGGGAGGTAATGACAGGGAGGTCAGCCTGTAGTACGAATGCACTAGTGGCCACGGGAGGTAATGACAGGGGAGTCAGTTGTGAGTGTGAAGGGACTGGTGGCTACGGGAATATTCGAGAAGCGAGCGTGGTCAGGTGACGGAAGAGGACAGTGGAGTCTGCCGGTAGAGGGAGAGTCCAAAGTCGGCAAGAAAGATCGAGAAGGGGGGGCGTGGCTTCGTGATTATATATAAGGGAGATGCGCCGGAGATGCGCGGGAGACTCGGGGCTGTTGTAGTGGGATCTCTCCGCCTAATGTCAAGTGAACGTGTCTTCAATGAAGTGCCATTTCAAGGGAAGTGTGTCAAGTCGTCATTACACACGTGTGTGTGCAGGGGAATCAGAAGAGGAGCGGTTAGCGGGCGGAGATAAGAAGCCGGCGACCCGAGTTCGATTCCTGCTCATGGAGAATACCAGTGACAATTGTCTGAACCGGTCCTGGGCCTCCCCTCGGTGGACTCAGCCTCAAATGAGTACCTGGTGTGGTGTGGAAACTTCGCCACTAGGGAGACAAAGATGGCCGGGCGTGGTGCTGGCCACACCACCGCCTCGTGTGCCGTGCTAACAGCACTTTCCACAAGAAGTCAGTTAAAGTTAGGGGACCTTTGCCTTGGCAGGGATAAGTACAAAACACATATCGTTACGATTACATCTCACCTTCCGAGGTGTTTGCGCATCATAAGGACAAGGACAGACGGCCAAGGCTACCTTAACGTGACCAATTTGAATGCTTTTTTGGCCGCTTTAGATGTTTGGCGGGATACCGTGCCCTCTAAAGTTTCTGTCTCACCTCTTACACCGGGGGATTTTTAATCATTGTCGAGCATGCTGGCCGGGCCCACAGCCGCTCGTCTCGCCCAGTGGCTGCACTGCGCACAAGCAAACTAAGCAAAAGCTGAGGACCCCCAAGTGGATCGGGGGGGGGGGGCCTGGATTCATGATTAAATACATATCTACAGGTGCACCAAGCACCTGCTCAAATTAAAATCCGAATAAACATCACAAGATAAGGATTCTGTCTGCATCTTCATTCTTCTTCTTCTTGGTTCTTTCGGTAAAGTCACGTAGAATGGAAATAATAAAATAATAAAAATAAAACATAATTAAATAATTCTCCTCAGGTCTGTTCTCCACCTGAGGATGGCTGCTTGCGTTGTGGCCGAAACGTCGTGAGAATTATTTTATTATGTTTGATTTTTATGAATCCCTGCAGTCACGAAAGCTTTAAATCGAAATTCTTCTTCTCTCATGTCACTCGATTCTCTATTTTTATCGACATGTATCTCATTTCACTGCCTTCCATGCATCTCTTTTATTCTATTCCGTATCTCTTTATTTCTCTCATCGCACTACATCTCTATTTCCATCGACATTTCATCGCTTCGCTATATCCTCGTCTGTCATCTCACTCAGAGTTTATACTTTGAAAGCCACGCCACCCCCCATCCATGTCCACCCCTCCCCTTTAAAAAAAAATACGTACATATTCTTTGGGTCTTTCGGTAAAGTCACGTAGATGGTTAAAAGGAAATTACAAAAAACTACGACGTTTCGATCGTCATTAGGAGGACATTTTACTTGAACTATCGACGTGACTTTACCGAAAGACCCAAATAATATGAATTCCTACAGACACGAATGCTTTAAGTCAAGATTTAAATATGTACATGTTTTTTTTTTCTTCTGAGGGCCCCCCAAATGAGCTATAACTACAGCTCGCTGCCCTGCATTGGCCGCCCCGAGCACGATTTCACGAAACGGAAGCTCGAATATTCTGTTTGTGTTCAAGTCGTGCTCGCACGCAACGCAGCGCGCGGGCGTGCGCCGAGTGTGAAGACATTATCAAGGCTTTCGGTGTGATGCATTCTGCAATGCACAATAATGATAGCCGGATGCTGTCTGACATGCTTTGTACTTGCGGGTGTGACGTGTGGCGAGCAATTTTGAGCAACGAACATCTGAACTACAACCGGCGAGGATCTCAATGTTAGCCCCGTCACGCGAGCGTATTCGCACAGCGTGTCGGGACAAATTGTCACGATTTGCGTACAAAGTGAAACATCGTGTGGCACAAGAGGAATACTGTAGGGGTGGTGGGCAAACATAGCACCTCCAGTGCAGGTGCTGGGTAGATTGTTACCATCACAGAACAGTGTGAGATGGGGATGGCATGGAGAGGCCTCCATTCAGCATTGGATTGATCATTTGCAGGTGATGATGAAAATGAGGGGTGGTCAAAAGGTTTTCAAATTGTCACTACATATGCCGCTGTGGAGAGATGTCATCTCTCTTTCTTGGTATGTAGGAGGTCATGGATTCTATTCCAACCCTGACGCCTTTTGTATATTTGGAGTTTGCATGTTCTGCCCGTGGTCACGTGGATTTTTGTCCGGGTCCTCTGGGTTTTCCCTCCACATGCAGTAAAAAGCGTTCAGATTATTTGTCTGCTATACATTTCCACATCATACGCCACTTCGTTGAGCTGTCATTTTGTGTCCAGGTCGGTTCTAAAGAAGAGCTACATAGCTCAGTGGGCCTTACCTGGTAAAATAAACATAGTTTTTTGCTTTATTTGGTGATACTGCTGCGTTAGTAGCGGTGCACGAGCACAAACAACAACAACACCTCAACACATCTAGTCTATCATGCTGTCTTTAAAAGAAAACGTATACAATAGACGACGTTTCGGGCAACGGCTCTTCTTATCAGTACATGGGGGAGGTAAGGTAACGTGCAGCAATGTACGCGTACGGCCATTTATGTCTGTCGACTCCCGGACTTACTGCCTCCTCGTGCCGTCCGGGTCGTGGAGGGGGGGGGTATTTGATCATTCTTCGCCACTCTGGTCCATGCAGGGTTGGTGAAGGCTGGATGCGTAGGTGTGGGAGCGGAGAAGTCGAGGGCGACGGTGGATTTCACTGCACTGAGAAGTGCCACTTGTCGCCACATCATCACGGCACTGGTGTGCTTATACAAGCCTCAGTCGAAAATATACGCAACGTTTAAATACACAAACACATTCGTCCACAACACTGTGGACTCAAGCAGAAAAATAAATATTTACAATAGGTGTTTTTGTAAATGCCCCTTCTTCACAGCACACAAGGGCAATTGCCCAACACGTCAAAAGTATATTTTTTCTGTTTACGGCCACAGTATTATTGACGAATGTGTTGAAGTTTTTTGTATTGTGATTAATTTCGCGTGTGTTTACGTAATCTGGTAAATGCAACAAGAGGCTGGTTTGCTTTTGTTCTTTCTGAAATAAGTTTGACTGTCACACGGAGGTTGTTTCCCCCCCCCCCCCGCATCTTCATAAATGTAATGTGACGGCTGTAAAAACGGAGAGGCATTAATATGCACCGCATTCAGTAAAAAAAATCCAATTATCTGTTCTCGTTAACAGCCAGTGATAAATATAAATGTATTCAATTAACGAAAAGTGCCCATCGCTTTTTCCAATTACAGCTGTGAGCATGGAAACCAATGTGTTACTCTGGCCCGTCAATCACACCGAGTCACACATTAGCATTCCATTCCTCATTTTTTTACGCGAGCAATAAAAACGTTTGGAAATTGTTGTGGAAACCTAACGAGTAAAAGGGACATCGTTTTGGCACGCGGTGGGCAAAATTGACCAACACTTTCAAATTACATTATAGGGTGATTGATTTACAGCAGGAGGGCTGAGGTAATTCAATACTTAAAACGTTAAGCCCACTGTTTTTTTTTTCTGAGATGCGTCCCCATTGTAGTGGAAATAATATCTAGCCAGGTGACTTAGTGGGTAAAACGAGCAGCTCCCAATGGTAAATGAGTGCGAGTTCCAGTCCTGCTTATGAATTTACTCAGCCCATAATTCCTTTGGGGTTGATAAAATGATTACCAATTCATAGGGAAGTCAGCAGTAGTTGTCTTAAGGAAGGACTGACCCCCTGCCATATGGTCGTGTAATTTCCACCACTGGCTCAGCACCGCCTCAAAGCACATTACATCTTAGAAGAAAAACAGCGGGCTTGACGTTTCAAGTATTGAATTACCTAAGCCCTCCTGCAGTAAGTTGCAATCGAAACGTCGTATGCTATTATTAAATTTATTATTTTCTCTTTATACGTGACTTTACCGAAAGAAGCAAAGAGTAATTCCTGCAGTCACGAAAGCTCAAAATCAAGTAAAAAATTTACGGAATTTTATTAAAATGCAATTGTATAGGCGGCAATGGTATATGGCATGTTAAAACTAGAAAAGTGGTATGTTCAACCACTAAGCTCCTGAGAAGCCAAAATTATAAATGACAAAGAAAAAAAAATCACCATTTTTTTCATAAATTCTATCGTACAAAAGAAAAAACATATAATGGGCTGAAATTTTGGGCAATGGCCTGTCTGAAGAGCAGTAGAAAGAGCGGGCATAGAGAGTCGCTGCTTTTTCTAGTTGGAGATTGCACTTCACACTGTGAGGCCCTGAGAAAAATGGGCAATTACAATTTGGCTTTGTGTAGTGTCTAAATGCAAGCACATAAAAAAAAAACTCCGTGAAAAACAGTGGCACATGTATTCGAAAGAAAAGCAGTCAGTCGTAATCAGAGAGGGGAAAAAATCCAGGACTTGAGCCTCGACTTGAGCACGGAGTTGACAGCACAGATGTCTGCGGATAGGGAATTACAGAGTTTATGGGCAACAGAGGAGAACAAGCAGACCTTCCAACTGAGCTAAGGTTGCCGTTAAAATGAACCGTTTTGAGTTTGCATTTGAATATACGTAGATATTGACTATCAAACTAAGCATTCCAAAGTAAAAAAAAAAACGTGTATTGGCTTGAAGGGATGATGGCCAATGGTAAAAATTGATAACGGAGTGGCAGCCAAGGAATGGAACGTGTCCACTGAGGAGATGGAGATATGAAATAAGTTCATGTACAGGTGCTTGGTGGATTGTGACATTGTCTGACAATTAGAGGTGGCGGTGGCAATTTGGGCAGGCTTTCATCCAGCAGTGGATTTATATCATGGCTACTGACGATTGTTTATCCTTAGCTGCAAAGGAACAATAGACTACTGTACCTCACAGTGCATGTGACAACCAGCTCCAGAATTTATAAAATAATAGTCCTTAAGTTTTTGCTCTCCCAAATGTTTAGGCTTGACACGTACTAGGCCTCAGGCCTGCTGCCTCAATAGCGGTGACACAGATGAACGACCACAAAACCCGGGAACCCTGGGAATTTGCAAAGAGAAGCAGTGAGAGAAACACGGGATAGGTCAAGGGGTGGCTTTGACCCCACCACGAGGGATGGCAACCAGGGAGCTTGAGGCCTGCTCCCCTCTGCCTTAGACCAATAAAGTTGCATCCAATTTCAGCAGACACATTTATATCTGTGCTGCTTACCGTCTCGTCTATGCATTGCGGTCCTCTGCCTCTGGCACGCTTCTCTATATATTTAAAATAGGGTGGTTTGTATTTCACGCATATACTGCTTACGTATAAAGTATATATATATTCTATTCAACGGACCACTGCCTTGCCATAGTTGACGAGGATCGAGAGCCTTGTAGGCCTGAGGAGTTGCACTGGATAGGGGCATCAGTACCAGTCGGGTTACAATGCTCTGCCTTCATTAACACACACTGACCAGCGAGGTGAAGTATGGTCAAGGCCCCCCACCGTAACCATAAATAAATACATTTACAGACAGCAGAGGTACAGGCCTTCAGAGTTCAACTAATCTCAAATGACTGTGAGATTAGTTGAATTTGCCACGCGTCAAAGAAAAGTCCACATGAAGTGCAATCAATAGAAGCTCTTCACAAGCAACGGTGCTGTACACGCGTAAACACACACACGTTGACGTGTTTTCACCCGACTGGCTTAAGTTGTAGAAAAAATAATCCTGCTGCACTACCACGTAGGTTGTCACGATCGTGCTGGGTGGCTCTCCGATGTTCCTGAAGAAGCCCCCCAGTAATGTGCAGTGAAACGTCGAACATCATACTGCCGAGCACCCAAGCGATAAGACCTGAAACACGCGGCCGGGGGGAGATGAATGATGTCTGCTTGCTTGCTGTTGAGAGACCAACAAAGAGTTGTAGGGAATTACTTCAAAAGTGCTTCACCTGGTGATGCTGGTTGTAATCACCAGCGAAACGTCGAATTCAAAATTAGAAATGTTGTGGGTTTGTTATCTAACACACCGGTGTGCTGAAGTCGTAACAAATTGCCACGTGCTGTTCACGTGACAGACCTTACTCGTTGGCAGTGTTGGGCGGAGGTTGGTTTATGACATTTACATTCACGCGATCGAACCAAAAAACACGTTATCATGAACTTTTAACATGTAAAATGTAAATATGCGATTCATTTCCAGTCCTTTATCAATCCACTGCTAGATTAACACATCCCCATGCCGTATTGGTCATTGAATGCACAGTATGTACGTCTAACTTCTTTCGCACCGTACGTAGCCAACACTTCCCGTAATCGGAGGTGCGCATTGGGTTCGTTCGACCATACTTTGCCGCTGCTCGTCAGTGTGGGTGGCTGAAAGGTCGGGGCAGCAGGGACGTACACTTAAATGTTTAATGGCATTGCGTGACGGACCGGACGCCTTCAGCAATTCGGTCAGTGGTCTGCCTCCTGCTGCTGCTGCTGCTGCAAGGGGATTTGCCCCCCTCCTGCCACCCATTGATTTCAATTGTAAATAGTTCCCAAGAACTCACCGCGGGTCCCCGTTTAGCAGGTAATGTTTCACTGAGGCCCTTCATTTGCAGTGTGTCACTCCTAAACAAGATCGCAAGAGAAAAAAAAACGTGGGAAAGAACCATTCATTTCCCAGTAACTGATTGTGTTATCCACGGCTGACCGAAAGTGATTGGTTTTGGCTGGTAATTCCGCCGTATTGATCACGGTGGGTACGGGTTGGAGGCCGCAGTAATTTCCATCGGGAGGAGCTCATCTACAGAAGACTCCCCTCTCGAGCCCACCTCCTCCGTCCCCAGCGAGTATCCATCAATTACGTGTCCCCCCCCCCCCCCAAGTCTATCAACGCCCGTGTAGGTACAGCCAGGTCATCAGCCGTTGTTTGGTGTGCTGTAGTACTGGAGGCTAAAAATAACAATCACTGTTTGAAGCCCTTCTGTCAGTCCACTGCTGGATGAGGGCCTCACACTTTGCCGCGTGGGTCATGGGCGGTGATTTGTCCATACCTCACCGGGATGGTCACAGCGAGTCGGTGAAAGCGGGGAGCAGAGCACAGGAATGGGGAGCACAGAAGTGTGGTACAACAATGAGTTATTGTTGTACCACATGTGGGCAATGTGGGTTAATGGGGGGGGGGGGGGGACTAATGACCGGTTCGGATGTTCGTCCACTGATGTTGACCGTGTGCGGGAATCGAACATAACGTTGCCGGGTTAATAGTGTAGCACCCTAACCACTGCGCCACCACTCCGCCAAACCCTCTAGATAACAATTTAGCACCTAAGGCAAAACCTCTTGTGCAGTATTGCCTGCATATACTGGCATTTCAAAGTGATATCCATCACCGCTGTCTTTTGCTGCTCAATACATTGCTATCCACTAATTGTATTTGGAGTTGTGTTTTTTTTCCTTAACTAAACAGTTGTGAAATATAGCGGTACCATTAATCCTGCGTCTCCCCCCCACCCCGTGCCCCCCTGTTTGTTAATTAACTCTTGGCAAGGCTAGGTCTAATCGGTTGCTCCGGGGGTGTTTATTGTGAGCGTCAATACATTGCTCCAGCTGCCCACACACACACATACCCGGACGTTTGTAGGACTGCCACAAAAAAAAAACACGCCGCTGTAAAATATATGGACGCGATACAACAAGTTTTTGTTCGTTAAGCGACGCGCAGCGGAGATAGCCGGGCGGCACAGAGGTCAGAGCGCGGGTTGGCACAATCGAGTTTTCTCGATTTAAAATCCAGGACAGCCGACCGTAATTAAAACGGCTGCTTAAGTGAGTGCGAGTTGACCGTCTTCTCATCACGGTCACCCAATTGCAACAAAACGATTGCGTTAAGTTTGGATCTGCACACTGGCGTTTGCGGTGGCTTGAGTTGTTGCTCCGGAGACCGGGAGACCCGTTGATCGATGTCCGGTCGCTGAGTTGATGGCACTTCAAATACTGCACTTAATTTGGCTGAAATTCCAGCTGACTTTCATGCGACAAATCGACGTTTAAAAAATATGGCGATCCGCCTGGCTGTCCGCATGATGGTGCTAGTTGCAATTACTGGCGAAACGTCGTACTCAGATTTTAAATGTTGTGGATTTGCTCTCCAACACACCGGTGTGCTGTACTAGCAGCGAATTGGCACGTTCTGTTTACGTGACAAACCCTTTTACTAACTGGCTGTGTCGGGTGGCGGCGGGTTTAACGACACATTTATATATTTACGCGATCTAACCCAACAGATCCCTTTCGTATGGGCAAAACAAAAATTTGCATCGAGTGGTATCTCACTGTCGATCAGCAGAGGTCACCTTCGCTCATGTGTGGACATGTACGCATCAGCTTGTGGCTACTTCTCAATCACATTCATCAAATGCAAGGCGAGCGTGGATACAAGCGTGAAGGTTCACGCTGCGCGTGTGGCTGCATGCGGGGAGCGCGCTAACCGCTGCACTACGAAACCCGCAACCCGAGTCCTATTCCCGTTCACGGCCAACACAAGTGACGAGTTATTTGAACCGGTCCTGGGTCTCCCCTAGGTGGACTCAGTCTCAAATGAGTTCCAGGTGCGATGTGTTAACATCGCCACTAGGGAGACAGAGAGGCCCGGGGGTGGTGTTGGCTTTCATAGGTGCTCGCTAACAGCACTTGCCCCTAGAGTCTGTTAAGGCTACACGGGGGACCTTTGTCTTTGTGGCTGCAGGTTAGCATTGTTTTTCGCAGTCACGGAGGACATGACGGACCACTGGGAAACCATTCAACATTGTTCGTGCAATAGTTTAGATTTATCATGTGGACACAATTCTTATTGTGCCGATTTCTATTCAATTCCTTGCCGCAACCTTCTCTTATTTATTTTGCTATTGTCTCGAGTTCTGACCTGGTTAAACAAAATAACGTGAACTTGAAATCACTTTGCATGCATCGGAATGGCCTTGGTCTCGTCAGCCCTTCGGAAACAAAGGAGGTTTTGGAACCCTGCACACAAACAGACAAACAGATTGCGATAGGCTGTTGTGGAGGAGTGTGGTGGGTAGCATAGAGCGCAGTTGCATAATCCATTGTTGTTCTGTGCTCTTGCGCTTCCAGATAAGGCCCACTGAGCTATATAGCTCTTAAATGACCTGGCCACAAATGACAACTCAACGAAGTGGCTTATCGTGTGGAAATGTACTGCAGCCAAACACTCTCAACGCGTGATTCTCAATGTGAAGGGAAAAAACCGGAGGACCCTGATAAAAAATCCACGCGACCACGGGGAGAACATGCAAACTCCAAATTTTACAGCAGGCGTCAGGGTCAAGATCGAACCCACGACCTCCAAAATACCAGGCGAGGGAGTTAACATCTCGCCGTCTTCTCCAACCTACACTTGAGCAGTGTGGTGACTTATGGTCAAAAGCACCCCCGCGCCCCCAGCCCCCACGACACGCGAGGCATAGGGAGGACCCTCATCCTGGAGTGATGTGGACTAAAGGGTTGGGCATGTGGATTACAGGCCGTTCCTCTTGCTGGCCAACTGGCCTCAATCGAATTAGGGCAGTCTCCTGCGTGCGCTGTTCGGTGCCACGGCGCTCCCGCAGGCAGGCAGGAAGCGTTCTTCCCCCGTCTGCTCGCGGCGAAACACGTCCATAAAAACGTACAGGGGTGGGGGGGGGGGCGTTGGGCGGAGCTTCATTGAAAAAATAACGCCACAACTGTTGCGCTAAGTAGAATCCAATTCTGGAATTGTTTACAAGATTGCCGGTCGGTGGTGCATCTTGCCCCAATTCGCTCGACAATCTCGATGTATTCTCCCCCCCCCCCCAATCAAATACGGGAGTGGGGGGCGGATGGGGGGGGGGTACGGTGGTGGTTTTGTGGTGGGTGGGTGGGGGGGCACACAGAAATGTCTCGGAGGAAAAAAAATGCAACAGGATGGCCCCGTGTGATGGATGGGCCCGCGCTCCCTCTAAACGGCTCCTCTCTCAATCAGAGTCAGCGACGGGCGTGTGCAGGTGCCGGGTGATAAACATTAAGCGAGTGCACGCCACTCGCGCGGGCACCTCCGATTCATCACCGCCCTTCTGCCGCGCTCCTAATTGTATCTCGCACGGACGCTGCCGACTTCTTTGCCGGCGGTCGGGGCGCAGAGGCGGTGTCCCGTGTCAACCCGTTTCCATCCTCGGCGCAGCGGTGTTTGTGTGTGTGTAGCGTAGCGGTTAGCGCAACGCTGCGCTACGATTCCCGCTCAAGGCCAACGCCAGTGATGATTATTCGAACCGGTTGTGGCCCCCCCCTAGGTCGACTCAGCCTCAAACGAGTACCTAGCGCGTAATGCAAACATCGCCACTGGGGAGACAAAGGCGGTCGGGCGTGATGCTGGCCACCCACCGCCTCGTGTACCGTCCCCGGCCTTCATTCGGTGTTCGCTAACAGCACTTACTCCTCCGAATAGCACGGCTGGCTACGTACGGTGCGAACGAAGTTCAGCACATGACATCGTACACACAAAGGCGGTGTGGGGAGGGGGGGGGGGGCAGGTCTTTGCTGCTGTGACCTGCAACGTGCTGGGGTTGAGCACGGCACGGACGGGTGGGCGAGACGACAAAGGTTGCTCTGTTCGATCCGTGGCCCCCAGCGAGAACGGTGGGAAATCGTGAGCGCGCCACTGCGGCCGTAGCGACTGGAGAAGAGGCGACAAAACCGACCGTCGGCGAGCGAGTGACGGGAGTGGACGCGTCGAGTGTTGCAGTTGGATCCTCCACCGACGTGGCCGTTCCAGCGGTCGAATGGCATCGAGCCCAGTGCGGCAGGAAATGCGGGTGGCCCCGCCAAAGATACGACGACGTTTCAGGTCGTGACCCAACGGGTCGAGCCTCCCTCGGCTTCACACAGAGAAAGATCTCCCGTGTAGCCTAAACGGACTGTTGGGGCAAGTGCTGTTAGCGAGCACTGATCAAGGGGGTGGGTGGTCAGCACCACGCCCGATCGCCTTTGTCTCCCCCAGTGTCGATGTTTTTACACACCGCACCAGGTACTCATTTGAGGCCGAGTCGACCTAGGGGAAGCCCAGAAACCGGTTCAGATAATCGTCACTGGTGTTGGCCGTGAGCGGGAATAGAACTCGGGTCACCGGGTTCGTAGTTCAGCGCGCTAA
>CM025664.2:9648833-9678172 GCA_014621495.2 Entosphenus tridentatus
CATCATCATCATTATTGTTGATAATTTATCATATTTGTCACTTTCTACTCGTCGGTCAGTCGGCACTCGACGTACTCATTCGGCTCTGCGATTCGCTCTCCGATGGCCTGCGTACGCAGTCTTTCTCCCAACTCATCCTCTTCCTCCTTTGAGCCGTCAATCCTCCTCCTCCTCCTGCGTGGCCGCCCCCTCTACCCCCCGATCGCGTCACGCGGCAGCGCCGAGGATCGCTGATGGCGATTTGAGTCGCCATCATTTCGCCGACGTGCCCGAACATCCCCACGGCGCGCCCAGCGTGGGGAGGTTCCTTGTCCAGCAGTGGATTGACACGAGTGTGGGGGGGGGGCTCTGTGCGTGTACGTCTCGGCCAGTCAGGCAATCGGACAACCAGCCAGCGGTATTGACGTTCTCCAATCATTGCTCACGTTCACGAATCCCAAGAGGAGGGATCCTTCACAGGATATCATTTAACCCTGACTGGGATCGGAACTCATGATTTCACAAGGTGGGGGGGGGAGCAGCTCTTACCGATCAGCTTGCATCCAATCCAGCTGACAAAGACGGGCACTTAATACAAATGGTTATAGTGGCAACCGTTTGACCCCGACACCATTTCGCTAAATCATTGCATAATGTAAGCGAGACCCGTGCCGCGGAACAAACGGCGAGGCGTGGCGATTGCACCGTCATTGCAGTCGATCGGGCGCATCTGACACATTCGGCTGTGGTGACATGCTGGGGTCAACTTGGGGTTACAGGATAACAGTCAAAAGTTTTTAGAGACGGCTTAATAGTCAATGGACGGACCCGGTACCGGCATCATTACTCAAGAGCTGATCAATTAAACACCACTTAACAAACACCAGGTCACAACGCTGGGTTGCATGGACAGTATAAATTATCAATATAGATACAGTTTTGGATTTTAATTATCCTTTAAACAAGTCGTCTTTTTTTTTTACGGCATCGCTGTTTCTAAAAGTTGACTGGAAAGATCACTTGCCTTGAATATATCACGATAATCATAACTTATACATGATTGGCTCACAAGTGACGACATTACATATATCCCCTCTATTTGAGGCCGAAACAGGAGGACGTCTCCGCAATTCGGCTGCTGCCGGATGAGGCTGGTTGTAATTCCCTGCGAAACGTCGTACTGGAATTGTGAATGTTGTAGGTTTTACTCTGCAACAATGCGGAACTAGTAACTGATTGGCACGTTCTGTTTACATGACAAACCTTACTAATTGGCTGTGTCGGAAGGTGGTGGGTTTAACGGCACATTTATAAACTTGATTTGAAGCTTTCGTGACCGCGGGAATTACTCTGTGGTTCTTTCGGTTAAGTCACGTAGAAAGAAAATTATTTAAATAATAGAGTACGACGTTTTGATTGCAACACAAGCAACCGTCATCAGGTACAACTACATTTGAGAGAGAGACATACCACAGACACGGAGACACACAGACAGACACACGAGCAGAGAGAGACAACACAGAGACACGCAGAGAGACACACAACATAGACACACTATGTGTGTCTATGTTCTCTGTTCTACCTGATGAAGGCTGCTTGTGTTGCAATCGAAACGTCGTATTCTATTCTATTATTTAATTTATTTTCTTTCCACGTGACTTTAACGAAAGAACCAAAGAGTGACGCATTTATATTTACGCGATCGAACCCAGAACAATCTCTTACGAATACTATTGCTGCTCGGAAAAGCCTACGTGTGAAACTTAGAGCCTTATTGTTGTCATCAGTGCACTGCTGGATGAATGAATCGCATTCGCATGTTGGTGGTTGTTTGACCATACTTTACCACATCGGCGAAGCGGGGCACCCTGGCCTGCTTCGGATTATCACTTGCCACTGATGCTAGCCGTGGCTGAGAATCGAACAAACCGTGCCACCCCTCTGCCCCTTTTGTAAGTACCGTATGGTGAACTTCTTCCACACAGCACGTAACCAACCATGCAAATCAGAAATCCAGGTGCAACTACCGTTACGTGGCAGCTCATCGTCACGAGCACGAACAACTTTTCCGTCCAAACCGTCGCTTTTGTCTCACGTGGTGTTGGGGACATTGTCGCTTTGGGATGCCCCGGTGGCGAGATGTTAACTCCCTCGCCTCGTATGCAGGAGGTCGCGTGTTTAATCCCAATCCCGACCCTGTACGCCTGTATATTTGGAGTTTGCGTGCGTTTAGAGTATCTGGCTGCTATAACTTTCCACGTAATAAACCACTTTGTTGAAATATGATTTGTGACCAGATCATTTCTAAAAAAAAGAGCTAATAGCTCAGTGGGCTTTACCTGGTAAAGAAAATAGTTTCAGTTTAGTTTTTAGTTTATAAACCCAATCACATGGTTGGCTAAAATAAGGCGAAATACCAAAAGAGCGAGTGGCATTCCAGGCAGGAAAGAAAACCGCGATCCAAATATTTACCACCGAGGCTGCTTATTGAAAAGTGTACAGAATGTGCAAATTCATTATCCTTATGCTTCGCGGATTACACAAACGTGTCCCATTATGATCCACACACAAAAAAAGCTGTGGGATAATTCGTGACAGGAGAGGCTTTCCAAGATGTATAATTCGTCTAATTTAGCAAGTTATTCTAAAGGCAGGAGATGGCAGCAAGAACGGGCAGCTAAATTTACGAATTGGTTCAACGTTGGAAAGAGAGTTCGTCACGGGATCCGTGATGTATAATACATTTTAAAAGGCTTCAATAAAACTAGTATTATGATGTGGACGATAAGGGAAGTGCATTGGGGAAGGGAGCACCGAAGGAGACTGGTTAAAGGAGAGGATGATGAAACAGCGAGGCGAGCTATAATGCTGAATGCAAAGAAAGGTTACGGTTGATGGATGAAGTTAATACGGTCGAGGCACGAGTACGGAGAACAGATCGAAGCAGTGGTGCGATTTGTGTAGGGATCCGTGGATAAGTGAGCGTGCAAAAAAAAACAGCGCGGAGAGAGACGCATGTTTGGAAGCGCATTGAGAGACGGGAAGAGGAACACGTGGATTAGAGAACGTATACATTCTAGATTTGAAGCTTTCGTGACTACAAAGATTCATACTCTTAGGTTTTTTCGGTAAAGTCACGTAGGTAAAAAAATTATAAAATAATGATGAATGAAAATAAATCAATTAAATCACGATGTTTCGGAGGCAACACAAGCCTCCGTCTTCAGGTGAGACCGTCACAGGTAAATTTACTGTATCGTCACAGCTAAACTTGATACAGTAAATGTAGCTGTGGCGGTCCCACCTGAAGACGGAGACGTGTGTTGCCTCCGAAACGTCGTGATAAAATGTTTTTATTTTAATTTATTATTATTTAATTTTAGAATTTTTTTTACCTTCGTGACTTTACCGAAAAAACCTAAGAGTAAGAACGTATAAACGCAGGTTAATGACATCATTCAAAGTATGACGAGAAGTAAGCGGGCTCGGGCTGAAGGGTCGAACGGTCGACGGAATAATAACAACGGAGCGGCAGCCAAGGAATGGAACGAGTTGGAAAGGACGTCCACCGCTGAGCGGATGGGAGAGAGATGGAGCGATGAAATCAGTTTGTGTGCTGGAGCTCGGTGAGTGATTCAGCACAAGGATCGCGAGATCGCGAGAGGTGGTGCCAGCATTGGGAAGTCTTCATCCAGCAGTGTACTGACGACGACGATGATGGTGATAATGATCAAGAACAAGGGAGAGTGTGCTTCAGATATTGGGAGGAGGTTAACAAAGGAAAGAGTGGGTCGAAGTGAAAACTGTTTAGAATGACCGCAGGCTACCGACGTCGCAAAACTTTTAGTTTTGCTCCGATCAGTCACTCTCCCGGTTGCCGCTTACGGTTGTGAAAGTTGGAGCTGACAGACAAAGTGATGGGAAGAAAATAGCGAGTTTTGAATTGTGATGCTATAGAACAGCGCTCGGAATACTAAGAGGAGAGAAAGAGAGAGAACTTGATTAAATGGGCGCTGTAAAAATAGGATGTTCAAAAAGAATTGGACGATATCAGCGTGAAGAAACTGTCATCCTCTGTTTTCTTTACATCCTGAGTAGGAGACGGGGCCCTGCCTGGAGAAAAATATATATTTCGATTTAAAGCTTTCGTGACTGCAGGGATTCATCTTCTTGGTTCTTTCGGTAAAGTCACGTAGAATGGAAATAATAAAAAAGTGAGAATTACTTTATTATGTTTTATTTTTATTATTTTATTATTTCCATTCTACGTGACTTTACCGAAAGAACCAAGAAGAAAACAATATGTATATCCGGCGGGGAAGAGTTGAGGGAAGGAGATAATGAGGATGACCGGCCATGGGACGGCTAGATGCGCTGAGGGGACAGGCGGGTGATGCCGATGGTGGAAGCTACGAGGAAGAGCGGGAGATCGAGACGGCTTGAAGCAACGCGTGGCCGTCACAATGCTTCCACGAGCGATTACGCGATCGAAGATGAAGAAGACGACGATATGAACAGATGTGTTTTCCCACATTGCAATCGTGCACTTTGAAATGAAATCATGTATATTACGTTGGAGAGCACGTCCACTAAAATAATATATTACATTATTTTAATGATATTTTAATGTAAATTACATATACATTAAGATAATGGTTGATACCCTCATGGACTATCTTTGTTCAGGATACAGGGCGATCCATTTATGGATACCCCACTCAAATAACATGGAGCAATTATGGAGAGGCCAACCAATCGTGTTAAAGTCTCCCATCATTCGCAATAAACGTAATACTTTTTATTTTTTTCCCTCTCCTCTGTGAGATACGGAGTCATCGCTTTCACAATGTGTCAGTCACATGTTGAGCCGCACGTGAGAGGGAGTATTAAAAAAATCAGTGGGGTGTCTAGAGATGGATCAGCCCATGCAATACGATGCAGTTCAATACGTCGGCTTTCGCGACCAATATTATCCAACACAGATGTTTTTGAGTTAGATCGCGTAAATATAAATGTGTTTCTGGACCTGCCACCACCCGACACAGCCGTTTAGTAAGGTTTATCACGTAAGCAAAACGTGGCAATTCGTTGTTAGTATAGGACAGCGATGTGTTGGATAGCAAACCCCACAATATTTACAATTCTAGTACCGTGACGTTTCGTGACGCAATTTATTTTATTTTATATATAGCGTCTGAATGCAACCGCATGAACAAAAACAAAACCATCGGACCGCGTTGCATGAGGGCCGGAGAAAAAATTCCGGAGGAAGTGTAAACATGGTGCAATTTTTGTTAAAGAGCGAGGGCATGCAATATGCATGCTTTGTGTTACGTGTCACAGAACGGGAATGTAGGCAGCGAGCTGCATTGACGGTGAGATATGAAACCGCATTGAAAGTGCCGTTAAGAAGCATTACAATCACCAAGGCTGCGCGCGGTGAGTAATGCGAACGTGTTCTGCTGCCGCATTGGGCACAAAATGATTTTACTTCTATCTGATGAAAGCTTGCATCTCGGATAATGCATCAAGGTGTAGAAATCAATTTCATTTGCAAGGCGCGCGAAGGCGCAACAAAAAAAAGCGAAATAAAGGTTGGAGAAATAATAAAAATAATAAATGCAAGGGCCCAGCTCCGGTGTGCACATTTGGACGCTGTCCGAGCGACTCGAACCCAGACGCCCATCGCTGGCGACTTGATTCACCGGATCAATGAAGATTCTGCACTGGGCACTGGTTCGTAGCTGCCGTTGTGTGCAGCCCCCCCCCCTGCTCACCCACTGCCCCCCACGCCCCCCCCACCCCACCCGGGCCCCTTCTTTCTCTTGCCATGGCAATACAGTTTCGATTTAAAGCTTTCGTGACTGCAGGGATTCATCTTCTTGTTTTTTTTCATTCAGACGCTGTCTTTCCGACAGACCTGTTCTTCACCTGAGGACGGCTGCTTGCGTTGTGGCCGAAACGTCGTGAGAATTATTTTATTATGTTTAATTTTTATCATTTTATTATTTCCCTCCTACGTGACTTTACCGAAAAAACCAAGAAGATGGCAATACAGGTGAGGAGCCCTCTGGCGTCTCAGAGGGGGGGCTGGAGGTTGCCGGAGGGTGTTCATAATAATGTACATTTGTAAGGCGCATTTCGTCCGTAGATCCCAACACGCCACCGTCTCATGCAATTCTGAACTTCTTTTGCACCGTCCTTAGCCGACCGTGCGAAATCGGAGGAGCGGAATGTAGGTAATAAATGGAACCTGCAGGCCAGAGATGAGCTTTCAAAGCACACTTAAATAGCTCTCACGACTGTCTCATTAACCAAAAAGGCAAAGCGTTGCATAGTCTGCGAGCTGCGCTGGCAAGAGCCGGATCGCCCCCGTAACAGAGCCTTGAGAAAGGCGACCCAGAGATACCTGTTAAAGGCTAAATTCTTATTATCAAGTCATTGACTGTGTCGTGTCTTTTCCATGACCTCCCCAACGACCATTTAAAAAAGGTGAGGCTACACTGCCCGGAGGTGTGATGACAGCTCCTCTCAGGAGGGGTCCTCAAATATCGTCCACACCGCTCATGGTTTCCTGTGTCGTTACGTTTCAGGGTTGTGATGCAATTGGAGAAACGATTGTCCGATGAAAGTTTTGATGAATGTAGCAGCCTCTAGTGGCCGCGGGGGTGATGTGAACGTTTTGCATACAACGTCTACAAAATAGAAAAAAACATTGGATCCTTTGAAATTTCATGATGATTGTGCTGAGCTTAAGAATAAATATGATTGAGGGCCTCCTTACACCACACTGGACGCTTTTAATAACCCGAATATAATCAACCAGCTGCTGGCATAACATACACCTTTACTCTGCCATGCCAATAATTTGACCTCACTCCTTGGCGAATGGCCAAAGTTGCTTGCATAAAGCTCATCGACAACAACAGCAACAAAACCAAACTTGAATGCACGTTACAAATGTTTAACAAATTAATAAATTCATCCGTTTGGTGAACGCCCGTACAACCGCTTCGCAAATCATTACATAATAATCCCATTTAATTTGACAGTGTTTTAACTTTCTCGATTTCCCCGTAAAAAAATAAAAAGCGCATCACCTCTAGGTGCCGTGATGGCACTCAAATTCGGCGCTAATGAAGCCGTGGCCATCTGCCACCGCGCTCTGGGAAATCACGCGCCCGGCTTTGCACCCACTCGAAATCTTAAATCCGCCATCGCACGCGGCTGGGAATGCCTGGCACCGTGGCGGCATTGCGGAGGCGCAAGAAATCAATCGCAATCCAACTTTGGCCTGATCAGGGAACAAGTGTAAGTTATTGACGTGCCGCGCGACCGTGGATCATCGCGCCTCCAGGGGGGGGGGGTGAGGGTGGGGGTGTCCCTGTATCCACGGGTTTCCGTGGCCCCACCGATAACCAGTCAGGGTGCTCCAAAGTCACGGACAATTCACTGCTGCGTCGGCGCTCAGAAAAAAAGTTTGCGAGAAAGTCACAGGAGTGGCCGAGGGGGCACTTCAGTTAAACTCAAAACCACATCGGCGCGATGCGCAGAGGCTCCACTATCGCGGCTGCGAGATAAACATCGGAGACTGCGAGATGGAATGAACAAACACCAAGAGATTTTCGGCGGTGCATCCCCCCCTCCCGGAGGCAGGGTGGAGGGTGCAGAGAAAGTAGACACGTGTCCTGCGCTCCGTTGCGCCGTGTGCTGGTTGACCATCTAACGAGGGCCGTTTGAAAGATGGAATACTTTTGTGGGCAAACTTTGGCGAAGGACCTCATTGTATAACCGTGGAGAGCCGCAATGCGAATTCAAACTCCTACTACTGGCGGGCAATTTCTCTTTGTCTGTGCAGCAGCCAACTCTAGCTTTCTATAGATAGATATATTCCATTAAAAAACGTGGCCAAACTAGGATGCCATATGTTTTATTTACATGTGATGGCAACAGGTAAAGGTACAGCCCTGCAATTTACTGTTCAACCCACTGATAGCAGAAGGGCCTCCACTCGAGGACGCTCTAGAGAGAGAGAGTCCGTCTAGAGGTGATTTGGCCTACTCTTCCTCACTGGCCAGACATCCTGGAAGAGGTGGAAGTACCCACACTCCATGCCATTCATTTGCGATATGCTGATTGACTGTAGCGTATCCATGCGTACTGTTGGGTGGACAATTGGGTGGTGGCGGAGGGGATTGACCTGCCGATTGTTTCATCTGCCGTGCCGGGAGATCGAACCGGTGACCTGTGGATTGTCCGTCGTGCTAACCGTCACACCGTGGCAACATGTGTTGCGTAATGGTCAGCAGCAGCAAACTGATGCTTTATACAACAAAATAAACATTCTCCGAAACATTTATTTCCCAAGAAGCCAGATATTCAATTTGTTCTCAATGCCAACAGTTGCAAGTCCAGCTACGCCAACGGCCCAAAAAAGTTTAACTTTGAGGTAAAAAATAAATTGAAAATTGATTACGCCAATTGAATTTAAATCTCCTCTGTGTGTTCCCCACATTTGGTGGAGGACACTAAATTGTATTGTTATCTGTGAGTGCATCCAGAAATGGCCCAGTTTGTTGCAGCAGATCGCATACCAAGGCAGGAGCCCTCTGCATATATGACAATAGGTATTCCCCTTTTTTCTGGCAACAAAACAGGTGTTAAGGTGTTAAAACAGCTTTCTTTTGATTCCCGTCTCAAACGGTGTTTTCTGTCTCTCGTGTGGAGCAATCAGTTTCGAGGACAATGCATATATTATCAGAGTGTGTCTTTGTTTGCATTCTGACCACAAGTATTGTGGTTAATGCCGACATGATTCCTTGTAAAAGGTTTCAGTTTGGTGTTTTAACATCGTAACACCTGTTTTGTTGCCAGAAAAAAGGGGAAAACCCTATTCTCATGAAATTATATATTACAAAAATGTTTTGTGAATAAATGTATTGTTAAAAATGAATATGGTGACTTATTTATAACAACACTGCCAACAGGTTCCTTTTGCATATATACAGTTTATATATTCATCCACTCATTCTCTTTGGTTCTTTCGGTAAAGTCAAGGTTTTCTCACCTGATGATGGACGCTTGTGTTGCGCCCGAAACGCCGTGATTTATTGTATTTTATACCTACGTGACTTTACCGAAAAAACCAAAGATTATGGATTCCTGCAGTCACGAAAGCTTCAAATCAAGATATTCATACACTGTTTGGTCTATTGCATTCCAGTCCGCTTGCTGTCTGACATCTACACATCGGTGGAGATTAGTTATTTATTTATCCTCTGGAAACTGAGATGTCATTCGATTGACAAATGGCAACGCTAAATGACCGTGAAAATAGATTTCTCAATAAACGAGATTGGTCCCTCTTTAGAATGACCTCTTTGGCCAAGTGGATGTGATCACACTGTAATGATCGTTTCGGCTGTGAACTGTTCACAAACCCTTGACCCTCACTGTGAACATAACGCATTAAATAGTCGTCAAACAAAATCGCGTGCACTTTGTGTGCACAGTGTGGGCATGCTGTCGCGGTCGGGAGGAACCCTTGACGTGCACTCTGGTTCAATTCCATCTCCTGGCACGGCTGCTATGTTTACACCCCCCCCCCTCCCCAATTTTTTTATTATTATCTTTTTAAAAAATAAATTAATGTAAACATGGGTACATTACATTTTTGCAATGGCAAAGCAAGAAATAACACCCACGCTCATATGTTCGATTAAACATTGCATGTTCTAATCTTTCGAATTACAGCTGTCATCAGCAGCCATGAAATATCCGCTGTTGGATGTAGGTCTCCCACATTGCCACCATCCCTTTTTGTCCTGAGATGCTCTACTCCGTCTTGCTCCAGGCACATGTACCGATTTCATTGCTCCATCTCCTTACATTTCCCGTCCTCTCGGGCATGCTGTGAGAGAGTCTGAGATGGTTAATACTTTCACCATTTATCCTTTTTGTCTTTTTTTTCTCCAATCCAATTTTCTGAAAATATCTTCTCATCCCACTGTGAATAGCCTTGGAGGGAGTATATATTTTTTCCTGATTTTGTTACTGTATGCAATCTCGATGATGCTGTTTCTTTTCATATAAGATGGTTTTCATCATGTTTTTAAAACATATTTTTATCAAGGCCTCGGTTTGTGAGCGTCATGATGGCTGCATCATTTTGCACTGAATTGACTGGCCTTTCGTCTTCGACAAAAGTCAGACAATAATATTTGATAGTCAAAGGTAAATTTGGAGGCCAACCAACCAACCACGAGAAGAAATTGCCTCTTGAAAAAAGTTTCTTTTTTATACCTTTGACCACATAGGCCCACCTGGTCAAATAATACTCGTTAGTTAGTTAAATGCCTTATCGATCAAGTTCTAAACATGTTATGTTGATCGTTCTTGGTTTGAAATTGACTGTATTACATTTTGTTGGGACTGAAAATCAGATCAAAATGAAAAAAAAAGTTGATTTTTTTTAATTACAAATATATTACAACGCAAAACGTCGTTTTATCCCACCCTCCCCTCCACTTGAATAAATCAATAAGTGCTTAAGGAGATATTTCAATGTATTCGTATTACAACGTGCCAGATTTTTATCACATTTATGTGGTAACACTGCAAACATATTAAAGCCAATTTTTATCCACAAAAACACCACACGCGTTATTGTTCAAATACGAATAGTGTGTTGATCTAGTGTCTCGTTTATATTATCTTAATAATAACATAAATGGAAGAACATATATACATATATATGGCCATTCTTAGAAAAACATGTGGCACAGGTCGTTTTAAAATGTTTATAAATAATGTGTAAGCATTGTTGTTTTTTATTGTTTTTTTACTACAAAAGCAAACATTTTCGCATCATTATGAGCCATTAAATTATAAATAATGTGTAAGCATTGTTGTTTTTTATTGTTTTTTTTACTACAAAAGCAAACATTTTCGCATCATTATGAGCCGTTAAACAGCAAGTTAGCTTTTTATTTTTTGTCCAGTAAAGATAACATTAAGCATTTATGCATGTTTTAAAACCACGGTTGAAATATATAATGAGCAATCTTGAAGCCATTTCTGACCAAACACCATGAAAACAAATTGAGATTTTATTTTTTACGTTGTATGTTGCGATGATCCTGAAGTTATCAAAGGGAATATACTGACGTGTCACCATCTTGAAACCGCTGACAATATATACGTCTCTAGGTTTTTTTTCCTGCAACTGAACCACGATAACTTAAAAAAGGGCATTGTGCAACCATCCTCTACTTCCTTCACCATTTAGCGCTCGATTGGACGACCAACTCAAGACCGCGGTTACTTACGCTGGCGGACGTTTCCTTTTCCAACTGTTGAAATGCGTCGAATGCGTGCCACCCATTCGGTCTGTTTGACTGCAGTGGTATCCTAGCACTGAACAGCGGTGCACGGTGACACAGCCTCACGGCGGCGGGAGCAACGGCTCATTGGAACGTCTGTTTAATTTCAACAAAAAGGTCCAAATCGTAAACTTATCACTCTGTTCTAAATGTTCTCCAAGAACACGCAATTTCTGTGCAATTACTCTGCCCGCCCTGTCTGAACTTTTACTGTCGTGCCAATTGCTTTGTCTTTTTGCAAGTGCGGGTCACTTACCCCCTAATATCGTGCACCAATCAAAGACACCGAGTCTCTCCTGACTGCACAAACATCCTGGGTTCATGGCCCCACAAAATCATGGCACGTAATTGCACGCTAATTACCGGCTCCATATAATGGTGGAAAATGAAAATGTGCGGTGCAAGGCCACTCTGACCCCCCCCCCCCCCCAGCGTGCATTAGTGCTGTCTCTACTGCCACACTCAGGAATCGGATTTTTCGAGAGAACGGCACCAATTGCTGATGAGAGCCATTTGTTTCCGGAGCTCAGCGCCTGTCACTTGAAAAAAATATATATTTTATACGCGCACAGGTCAACGAGCATGAGGAAAATATATTAAGAGACTGTGTACGCATAGTTTAGTGGTTTTTGCTGTCCTTCCCCCACACATAGCCAACCACGATTAACCATTATTAACATGGTTGGCTACATATGGTGCAATAAAAGTTCAATATACATTCAGTATACTGTCCACACACGTGTGTCTTAGGGTGTAGCCACACCGTGGAAGTTGGTGGCTGTCTTCGGATCGAATTGGTTCCCGGTGGCAATTGGAACCAGACATTTGCACCCCCCCCCCCCCATACTTCTTCATGCATAAGAAGATAATTTTCGGTACTATAATTATATAAAATCTCCGTAAATACTGGCTACTGAATGTTGAGCCGACTGCTCGTGTGCTAGTGTAATGTTTTTAATGTTACTTCGTCAGCGTTAAAACGTTTTCACGTCGCCTTGTTGAAGGTAGAAAAAAGCCCAGACTCAAAAATACCTTGATTTTTGTCTGGGATTTTTTGCGCGTCTCTTAGCCATTTAAAAAACATATTTATATATTGGTCGTACCTGGACACCCAATGTGGCTGTGCTTCTGCTTGTGTCTGTGTGTGGGGAGCGGTGGCATATCGGTTAGCGCGCTACGCTACAAACCCGGTGACCCGCGTTCGATTCCCGCTAATGGCCAACACCAGGTAACGATCATCTGAACCGGTCCCTGGGCCTCCCTAGGTCGACTCGGCCTCAAATGAAGACCTGGTGCGACGTGTTAAATATCGCCACTAGGGAGACAAAGGCGGTCGGGCGTAGTGATGGCCACTGACCCCCTCACGTGCTATTCCGGCCTTCATAGCTGCTTGCTAGCAGCACTTGCCCCAACAGTCCGTTAAGGCTCTCCAGAGGATAATAAATAAAAATAATAAAACATAAATGCAGCAGCGCACCGTTGTTGCAGCTCTCCCAAACCATTCCGCACAAGTTACAGAGTGTTGCTGCCAACTCAGCAAATCTGTTGCTAGATCTAGACATGTTCTGGGTTTTCTGAGCAGGAAAATGTCACCAAAGTGACTAGCAAGAAAATCTGGCCACTTTCACTGCAGAAAAACTATGCAAATATCGGACATATTCCAGGTATCGGCTATTCAAATTACTCTGAGTAATCCGAGGTAAATTATCTCCTGCATTTTTGACAACGTTAGAAGGCATGTCGAGTGACTTTCTGAGGTTCGTTGAGTGACTTTTTGCTCTACGGAAATGGCGACACTGGACGCAGACGGGGGTTGTGAAATGTGCAAAAAGTCATCCGGCGATTTTCACAGCGGACCTGCAGTTCAAGAACGGCGGCGTGTGAGCCACAACTCTGGGAAATTTCAAACACACTGCCGTTGTTTTCCTTTCAACAGCTTGATATAAATGGTTGCTAGAGGATTTGTAGGATCAATTAGAAATAAATGCGGCACGTGATTCTGCCAAATAAAACCCAACAAAACTTGATTTGAAGCTTTCGTGACAGCAGGAATTACTCTTTGGTTCTTTCGGTAAAGTTACGTATTATTTAATTTGTTTTCTTTCTACGTGACTTTACTGAAAGATCCAAAGAGTAAAACCCATCCGTAAATTCTAGGTTTTTTTCTCTCCAGTTTTTGTGATGCCTTTTTGAGTGCGATATATTTGTTAAATGCAAAAAAACAACAACGTTATGATGGACAGAAATGTGTATTGAAATGTCTTCTTATTACCATTCTCATAATAAATCACAGTTTGGTGCCTGGCATTGCGTTAATATATGGAGTACCTCTGTTTGCATTACAAAACGGAAATTCTGCTGTCCGATAGTCGAATAGAAATTTTCTTTCTACAAGCTCCTGTGTATCTGGCTCCGGTTTGACCTTCTTCGGAAATCAGGAGCCAAATCCGTAACACGGAGGCATTTTTCAACGGGAGACATGAAGCAACAGATCTGTGAAGTTAATGAGCTTCGCAGTGGCAATCCATTTTTTGCTGTCCATCAAGATGTAATGGACATTATTGATTTAAAAAAATAATCGTAATTATATATATGTATACACATATAATCTACAGCTTTGTTTCAAGACAACAGGCAATTAGCGCAACTGTCATTTGTGAAATCTGACGAACAACTTGGCTTAGAGTTAGGTGTATGCACATATGTATATCGATGAGCAGTAGATATTTTGACTAATTTATAATCCATTAACACCAAAACGGCAATGACACAGTCATTTCTGCTTCAGATAAAACATTAAAAACCAAGTACAGCTATGCTGACAAATTGGCAAACGTGTAATTAAATGTCTCGGAATAGACTGATACAGTGAACTTGAATTATGCCAGGTCTGCGGAGGAGTATAAATGCCGATGGCATCAATGAAGGACGTTCAGCTAAAATACGCTTTCCCCCTACTTTACACGTGGTCAAAATAATCAATCACAGCATCGCAATGAATGAGGAGGCTGGCGATGTGGATGAGGGTTGGAAATGTACACAGAGCACGTGCAGGTGTTCAGTGCCACAGACTCATCCGAAGATGCGGTCAATTCGTTCACGACCAAGAAGAGCAGCACAATTTTAAAAAATCGTCTCATTTCCTCTAATTTTTTCAATAATTGACACGCGAATGTGCTTTTTATGTTACTGTGGCGCAGAGGTTTCTACACTGCACGGTGAACCCAATGACTTGAGTTCCATTTGTGCTCGTGACTAACCACTGCCTCAGCAACGAGCGATATCTCGTGTGATCATGGGTCACACTGACCAGCATTGTTGACCAAGTACGGTCAAACGACTCCCTTGACCACGATATGGACATCTGTGAACAGGAGCTTCATGGCTCTTTGGTTTCCTGCAGTATAAATAAATATTCTGAAGAAAAAAATATATTCTGATATCTCGAGGCCTTCATCCAGCAATAGATTGGCAAAGGTCTGTAAATTATTATAGTTATCAAATTATTATGATTATATCATGAAAATAATATTTTTTGGCGTTCACTTTTTACGAACATACATTAGTCTATGAATATATATTTTTTAAATTACAGGCCCAGCATATAATCTTAACGTGCAAAAGTATACCCAAATGTATCTTTTCTAAATAAATTCACATCATCATGTTATAGAAACTACCAAGCAGGTACCGACGAGTTACTTTCTGCCTACCAAACCAAAGGGGACTGAAAGCACATGGGCGTGGACCTATTGACGAATATAGATCGCCATTGGCATCACCTTTGTGCTGCCATGCAATGCGCCGACAAGAGTAAGGCACAACTCGGAGACAAAAAGGAGCTACTCCAGAGGTCGCGGACGGGTTTTGATTCCTTACCCGTACCCGTACCCGGCCGCACCAGGGTCGCAAACGGGTACCCGTACCCGTACCCTACCCAATACCCGGCCGGGTACGGGTAGGGTACGGGTATCGGGTTACCCGTACCCTACCCGATACCCGGCCGGGTACAGGTAGGGTACGGGTATCGGGTACCCGATTGTGACCTCTGGGATGAAGCCATGTTGCAGGCGCGGGTGGGTTGATTCTAGGAACTTGAATTGTGAGAAGAGACAAGACGTTGGGAATTGAGTGACAAACGGTTACTCACCAGTGACTCACGGCCTACCCGTACCCGTACCCGGCCGCACCAGGGTCGCAAACGGGTACCCGTACCCGGCCGGGTACGGGTAGCCGGGTATCGGGTAGGGTGCGGGTATCGGGTACCCGATTGCGACCTCTGAGCTACTCTGACCACGATGGTATGAGGCCGAGAGAGAAGGAGGCACTGTGACCGCAATGGTATCTGGCTGCGAGTAAAAAGGAAGCGAAAGGGAAGAGACAGGGCATCAGAAACTCCATCTTTGTGGTTGCCAGAAACATTTTACTTATCCTATTCTTCACAACATGTGATATGAACAATACCCAACGTAATGGGCAAGCATTTTCGGGGCGGCAGTGCATTTATTTTGTGTCAGTTGTTCAACATCACAGGAGGACATTTGACGACCTTTGGACCTGTAATTTTCCATTCAGAAATGCTTTAACATCCATCACAGACAACCACTGCGTGTGCTGGTATATTTCCTTTTATATATACAGTACAGTGAATGTTTTTGGGGAGAAAATGCATAGCTATTGCAAAAAGAAAAATCTGAACGCCGCCAAGCCAATCTTTGTTTGAATTCACGTTGCTCCTAAACACTTGAAATGCGGTGGCTCCCGCGGTGTTACCGAGTCCAAAGCATTTTCGTGCCATTTCATTTCAAAATTCACTGAAACTCTGCATGCCACTCTCGTGGGTGTGCACGCTCCACAGTGGACAGATTCAGTGTTGTCTGTAATTTTCAAGTGTGGAAAATTCAGGGCAATGGCACTGGCACGCAAATGTCTTTGTCTTGAGAATAGCATGACAGGGACTTAAATGTACATTCTACATAAAACAACATAATCATGGCCCTTTTGTACCTAATTAATCGGTGATACTACTGCGTCGGAAGTGGTGCACGAGCACAAATAGCGAAACAACTCAACGCGTTCTTCAATAATACTGTGGCCTGGAAAGGAAAAATATGAAATGTGACGTTTGGGCCAATGACACATTTTCATAGCACATCATTTATTTGCATAGGAAAGCCACGCTAAGTCTTAAATATCCTTTTTTTGGGATCCAGCTGAAAAATATCTTCATAGCCCATCGGATTCCTCCAGTATAAATACATATTCTGATTCTGATGTGGGCTGTTTGGCAAATTCCATGAATGAGGGTTTGGTTTCTTGTTTGGATGCTACTGGAGTACCCGGGGAAAACTCACCATGGATAAGGGGGAGTAACACTCAGAGCTCTGCGCAGCTAGATGCAATAACCCTCTGCTGTACTGCCGTTACCCGGCTAGTTACCCCAGAATGTGTCAATGACAAGAGGAATGTCACTGCTGACCACGTGTGTACAGACTCAGCAGGGCGGTTCCACGAAATTGGACATACGTTTCAGGCACTTTAAAGACGTGGGTAATTATCAGCATAAATGTCTTATGACTGAAGCGCCTTTTGAGCTGTATGTACTGGACGTATGTTGAACGTATTTCGCACCGTACGTATCCAACTGCGCTAATCGGAGGTGCGGGGGAGGGACAACAATCTAAACACAATTGACCACGCAATCAGAACTGTAATGCATTATTCGTCCACATTTTTAGAAAAGAGAGACATTGACATGAAATAACGCGGTGGCGGACACACTCGAACAAACCACATTCATCTCTGGGATGGCGATGGCGCGTTCAGTGTTGTGCATTTCATCTTCTTGGTTCTTTCGGTAAAGTCACGTAGAAGGGAAGTAATAAAATAATAAAAATAAAACATAATAAAATAATTCTCACGACGTTTCGGCCACAACGCAAGCCGAAACGTCGTAAGAATTATTTTATTATGTTTTATTTTTATTATTTTATTACTTCCCTTCTACGTGACTTTACCGAAAGAACCAAGAAGATGAATTCCTGCAGTCACGAAAGCTTTAAATCGAAATTTGTTGTGCATTTGTTCAAACGATTGATTTATTCCAGAACAAAAAAGGTCAACTTTTTACCAAACTGCAGATGATTACATTCAAAATTACTGTTAGGGTCACGTTGAAATGTTTGACTGCGAGATTGCCTAATTCATGGAACTGCCCAGTAGCGTACACACCGACCACCGTAAGATATCCAGTGCAGTAGTTTACAGTGAGGTGCAAGCGTGGCAGGGGATCTATCAAATGGACAGGTTCAATGAGCAGACCAACACAGTCATCTCTGCGTGCCATCCCCTCCCAATCCTCCGGCAGATCATTATCATCATCGGTCATCACCATCCGTCACGTTGCATTCATTTGCACCTTGTCTATTGAATGCGAATATTATTCAACGTTACTGCAGCCAATTAACCGCTTGACCCACCACCCCTCCTCCGCCCCCTTGCACCCCTCGCTATGAGCATCACCATTCTTCCCCTATCGCAGGCTCGGATGCAATCGCAAATCATGGAACGGATAAACGCGGCAGGAGGCCGCGGCGGATTGGGGAAAAGGAATAGGGTAGGGGTTGGAGGGGGGGGGGTACAGGGTTAAGAGAGGAGGTAAAGGTTGAGATTGCCCAGCGAAAAAAACGCAACCGCACTTTTCTGGGGAATCGGTAACATTTAGCGGGACCGGGCGGGGGGTTGAGGGGGGGGGGGGGCAAGTGGAGGATGAGATAAGGGAAAGGAAGAGATAAGGGATCGCAGGAAAGGTTAACAACTGCGCCGAAAATCACACCCACGCCGCCCGCGCTTGGCCATCATTCGCGCTGCCCGGTCAATTCCATTAGAGAGGGCCCGTCTGCCGCTTTGGCCAAAGAAAAAGAGAAAAAGCATTGCCGGTTACGCCGATAATCTCCGTGGCCCCTCTTTATCCGGGAACATCCTTCCATTTGTCTCCCGTGTCACCCTGGGGTGGTTGGTAAAATACACTTCAGGAGTGGGGAGACATTGGGAGCACGCAAGTCACCGAGTTACTTATGGCCAATGAGGTTACCGCGGCAACGATGCGCTTATTGTGTGACCTTTTGCAGGTCACGGCCAGGTAATGATCTCTATGAGCCTGCAGCAGCAATGATGTTGCCACTTGAAATCCAGGGATGTGAAGTATTGGGTCGATGGGTCATGCACGACATGGGCGTGCAAGGCAGCAACATCCATTGTTGTACTGTACCATGCTCCAATGTCTATGCTTCCCCGTCATCAACAACCTGAATTAACCAGGCTCTCATCCAGCAGTACATCGACGTAATGCCTGTACATGTACAACACATACATATTTAAACTTGAATATATGCCTTTCTTTAAGTGGACGTAAAAAGTTAGCGTCAATTATTTCTCGAATGGGCATGGATGCGGTGATGCTCAAGCGTTGCCTGCAGCTTTAGGGCTTTGGTGGAAATTTCACATTTCTACAGCGGGATAAGTCGGTCCAGAGAACAACCGCCCGTTGACTTCACCACAACAGTGGCACTGGACCAACGTTTTGTGAGCACCCCCATCAGCGCCGCATGGATTCATTCCTCCTCTGCAAATGGGAGCGGAGGGCCTTAGAACTGCCTTTTTTTTTATAACGCCGTGATTAGATTTCATGGCAAGGAAAAAGCCGCGTAGTGTTACTAACAGATCGCGCCTGATGACCGATTAAACGCTCACTAAACCAAACGTCTCAGTCATGCACGCGCTATGCCAGCTAATTGCATTGCCAAATGTGTAATAATAACATTATTAATAAAGATGTACCGCTTGATGTTGTGGTACACAACATTCTCTTCCAGCCCTTTTGCCAGGCAAACCGCTCGACTTCAGAAATGTTTCCTTCTTAAATCGTTTCCTTTCCCAATTTTCTATAACCTCACTCTGGTCAGGAAACACGCGAGTTCTTATCTTTCGCGCTATAATGTGTGCTCTCTCTCTCTCTCTGTCGCTGCATTTGGAAATCGCCCTCGTTGGCACTATTTCCAAAGTTCCTAAGACCGCGCTCGGGTTAAATGGCAAGCCGTTGTTCTTACGTGATGAACGGCGCTATCCTGAGCACCCCAAATTACCTGGCCGCCTGATGCTTTCCATTGTTGATCACCGTGGACCTGTGCTCAGCATCTGCAATAAAGAAACAAAAGGCAGAATGTATACTCCTTGTGACCTTTGCTTCAAAAAGGGCAAATTAGATTTGCACTATACTCTGTAGGTTTTCACACTTGTCCTCTATAGGTATCCCCGATGCATACTCGGGTTGTCCGATGTTTCGACGGACCCACTGGGAGCCTGAAGAAGCTGCCAGCGTGAAGAGCGAAACGTCGGACAAGGTGCCCGTCACCGCGCGGCACAACCGGAAAACGCGTCGGATCGCCGGATTCCGTTTGCACCGCTGTTTGGTTGCAAATATGACGGGGCCTCTGGGTTCGCAATGCGATACAGCGTGTGCGGGCAAACAAGGGCACGCGAATCAGGGCTCGTAGTTTACAGGTCCAAGCAGCAACGCCAATGAGGTTTCTCTGGACACCAACGCGGACCACGGAGGGAGGCTGGTCAAAAGCCGCGTTTTTTCCGAAGCCTCTCGATGTTTTGCCATCGAGAGCAACTGGATTGCGATGGAAATGTTCCCAGCATGCCCCCTGCACTTCTGTTCTCTGCAGACAGAGCGCAACATCGGAGCATGGACACGTCCAGAATGAAAGCGACTCCGCCCGCGGCAAATTGTTTTCGTTCGCGCACGTGTCTTAAATTGACAATGCTGTGTTGTATCTGAACGGCGTAAGTTTTGGCAAAACCCATAGCGTGCGTCGATTGCCTTAAAGATGTACACAATATCTTACGCGATTAAATCGCAGAGGCCTTAAAACGTAAAGGTTAGGCGACGTATCCACATTTCACCCGCTCCCTCTTTCATCCCCACTTGCCACTCCCACACACCGCCCCCCCCCCTCAGGGATTCGGTTGAAAAAACTATTATTTCTTTTTTTCTTTTATATATATTACATTTTTATTTTTTCTCGATCCCCCCCCCCCCTCTCACGTGTTTACTCCATTGCCACGAATGCGTGTGCGGCGTTTGGTTTCGATGTTGAGCAAGTGCCGCCTCGCAAATGCTCAACGGAACAGCACAGAAAGGGTAATCGTGAAAAAAAAAAGTCAAACACTTCTCACAGTATACCAGCATTCTCTTCAACATTAACATGTACCAGTAATAAAGCTGTCAGACCGACCTTGACTTAATTCAAAACAATACGCTCTTAATTAAAATGTCACCGAGCGCAATTTGCATATTTTCATAAATGCAAATTGCCACACCTGTCCTGCAGATGACATAATAATTGTTTGCCGCGGGCAGCCGAGGCATTTCGGCAGCAAGATATTCTTGAGGGCACCACTTACCGAGCGGTCGGGTCTACACATCCATTGAAAACTCATCAGATAACACGCTGGCATTCACTTTGACGTGATGTGGCATCCGCCAGTGATGTCGCAGGGCTGTCACCGTTATTTCTCGGCATTCACAGCCCCGAACCAGAGGTGCACCTTCTGCGAGTGAAATACAATTCTTTCACGGGATCGTTGGAAGATCGTGGATTTGTCAATATCGTCTAAGGGGGGGATGGGAGGGGGGGGGAATTGCCAAAGCGTGCCATCTAGTGGCGATCCCCGGAAGGCTCCCACAGTCTGATTCGATGAACTTCTCCGGCCTCTTCAAATTATGTGGGACTTTGTGACCGTTGGGACGCATCTGCTGCTGCTGCTACTGCTGCTGCTCTCGCTGACATCAACACATCACTGCCGGCAGGCAGGGCTGTGAGCGCACCGATGCAAAGAACCACGCACAAATAGCTGGCTTTATTGACAAGGCAGCGTCACATCTTTTTTGTTACGTTTCTAAAGAAATACCATTATTCGTACGGCGCATTTACGACAAAGAAGACAATCCTCAGACGTTGTTGAGAGCGGAGCCACGTTTTATTTTTGAGCTCACCAATCTGGAACCGCCCGCGACACGAGAGAGGAACAGAGCAATCGCGTTGGCGCATGTTTAATCGGCGACGGATACTGTGCTCCCTTCGAAGCGAGGTGTTGGGAACTCAATTTGCTCCCACGCGCCCACCTCCTCCCCCCTCCCCCCAACTAGTGTGCACCCCGCCTCATTAGGAACGCTTGCACCTGAATCACGCGAGCCGCAATTGACTCGTGAGCAGGCTGCTGCTGCTGCTGCAGCTGCAGCTGTTGCTGCTGCTGCTGCTCGTGGCGACTGCTGTCGCAGAAGATGCACGGCTCTGTCCAGTCCCGCATTCATCTTCGCCGGCTACGAACAAAGGAGATCAAGCGCCGGTGCCGAATGATGGGTTTTATTGACGGCGGCCTGGGCCTCGTGTTTAATGCGAGAGAGGAGCGAGTTGCATAATTAGCTTAATGCAATGTGCCATCATGCATCATTCTCCAGGCACCGACAACACAATGGTGCTGGTATGGCTCGAAAGTAGAAATAATAGGACAAAAATATGATTTAAAAAAATTACTGATGAAATTTCTTATTGCTCAGAGAACGTGAGCGTGGGTGCCCAAAAAGCTGTTGTAATGATATTCACACCGGGTTCGAATCCAGGTATCAGCCGCCCTCAAGTTTGGTGGAGTTGGTGGTCTCAGGCTGCTCAGCAATGACTGCACACAAAAAAACCTCGTAATTTTATGAAGGCAAAAGCCTCAATCCAGTGGTGGATTGAGAAAAAGCCGTAAATGATGATTGCCATTCTAGTTATTAATATTTAGATGCTAACCATCATTACATTATTAATAACGAATGCATGTGATAAGAAAAGCAATTCAGTGTTTAACGTACAAAAAAAACAAAAAGGGCAGTAATTCCAAAAATGAATACTGACAATTGTACGTTTTACAAAAACACATTTAAGTGCACACAAATGTGTGTTGTGCGTTCGTTTATAAGCAGCTCGGTAAGCAGCGCACACATCTGTGAAAAAGAGCTTAATGCCTCATCAGATTCCTCCAGTATACATCAATATTCAGGTTCTGGGTTGGTCCGCGTGCCTCCGCTAGCCGGGAGCTTCTTCAGGAACCGAATGGCGGGCGCAGTCAGAGAGGAACTTAAGAAGCTTCCGGAGCGAAACATCGGACATCGGGCAGAGCAACACCATCGCGGCCAAACCTACGTGACAGAGAGCAGGGAAGGTGCGACTGAGCTAATCCCAGCATGCACAGCGGTGAGAGGGGGCTCCGTGGTTGTCGAAGTGTCGTGTTTTTTAATGTTGGCCGGACACAGGTGATCACACTTTGTCTGATTTGCAGGTCTGGCTGGTGCTGCACAGTGGGATAGAGTGTGACCGTGGTTTTGATTCACCGGAGAGCCATTAGCGAATTCTCACAAGAGCAGATGTTCGGCCATTTCATATGTGAAAATACAATTTCGTACGCCTTCCCATTATAATAATATTCAACACACACTATTGTGATCATCATCCTATTGATTTATTACAGGATGTTTGTCCAGCATTCTGCTTATCATTCTGAAACCAAATGCAGTCCAAGGATTAACAATATATTTTAAAAAAATAGTGAACAATAACTGCAAAATGTAAGTTCGGCTTAATGAGAGGACATGACCTGAGCTGGAAAGCAGGAAAACGTGTTGAGTTGAGACAATAAATAGCTTTGTGACCACCGCCTCACTGCCATCTGCGAGTCGCAAAGCAATAGACACTGAGACAATACCAGAGGGTGTGTGTGCTAGAGTTAATGTTTGAACAAGGTGAGGAGAGAGGAAACGGGGATTGCAGGTCACCCATCATGCATGCAACGTGGCGAAGCGATGACAACAGCAGAAGCAAGATGACACAACAGAGATATATTATTAATAAAATATTACCAATACAATTGTATGTTTCCAGGAACGCAGACACTGACATGAAAATGGAACAACAGCTGGTAGGTGCACCGCGGTGCGTGATTGGGAATGACACTGACAGACAGAAAAAGGAACACATGGGTGAGGGGATAAGTTCGAGACATCATATGGACTCTTCGTGAAAAGTCAGTGGGCCTTGGGGAGGACACGTCGCTTGAAGGCTTTCTGGATGGTGGTTGAGACTAACAACGGTGAGGTAGGCAAAGGAGAAAACACGTCCGATATCACAAGAGATGGAGTGATGAAATCAGCTTGTGCGCAAGGAGATAAATTGACTATTGCATCTGAAGGCCATGAAAGAGCAATAGCAGTGGATAGAGCATGGCTGCTCGTGATGATCTGTGTCATATAGCAGCGGCTTGTTTTTATATTTTTCAGGACACCCAAGAGAATTTTCCAGTGATGAATACTCACCGCCGAAATTACTGTAAAACAAATGTAATAATGTCGTATTTGGTTAATGGAAACATATTTAAAATAAGATATTTCCATATTAAAAATCAGACACGTCCTAAAATATAATCTCATGATGTAATTAAGCAAATGTTCTTTTGAGTTAAAACATGCTACGCTATTTTAATCTCTGTACTATTACCAGTTGCCGCTACACGCTAAAATATAACGCTTCTGACATGTTCAACAATCCATTATTCATTGATTTATATAAATAGCGGGATGGAGCAGTGGTGGACTGGTTCGCTCCACATACCCTCTGAGTTCAGTTTCATTACTGACATGGCTGACATCGGTGGCGAGTGATGCCTGAACCAGTTCTGGGTCTCCCCCCTTTAGCAAACCCCCCTTTCCACACACACTGGCCATCGTGGTGAAGTATGGTCAAGCAAATATCTCATGAACGACTCGGTACAGCGAGGCCTTCACCTGGCAGGGGATTGACAAAGTGCTGTTCATGGTAACATTTTGTTATTGTACAAATGGTAACAATCTTCTGAGAGCGAACATATTTCTGCGAAGATGAAAAAACGACAACAATAAACTAATTGAGTATAAGTAAAAAAAAACACGTCTTCGAAAACAACAAAATATATATTCTAGATTGGGAAAAGAATGAATAAAATGTAATTATAGGCAAAACAAAAACGTCTTCCTGGCTGCCATTAGTAGTTGAAGAAGCAGGCCTTTCCCTCTGTCATTATCAATCAATGATGAAGCGGAGCCGTTTGATGAATTATCCGGCTAATGGAATGTGTCATGAGGTTTGTCTGAATTTTAATCAGATGCCTGACAGATGCCTCCACAGCCCCTGACGCTGCATCGCCAGCGAGTGCTCGCGACGCTCGCTGGCTATTAGCGCTTCAGTCACTGTTCTGAGGAGAATTTGGGAGAGTTTGTGTGGTTTTTTTGTTACCTGCCTTGCGGAGAAAAGAAGAAGGGAAAAAAAACGTGAACATCTCGCAGATCGAAGTAAAAATGCAAAAAATGCAATTCGGCACGGTTTCGATCGTGCGCCGTTTCCCAAACTCCCAAGAATTTGCGGCAAATTACAATTTTATTCCTGTCCAAGACCAAAGTGATTACGGATAAAAGCCATTTAAATTACTCGCGGCTTCTATTTGTGCAATCACAAGAAGGAATGTAGCAGTAATTTGCTCAAAAGTACCGCACGCAGTCATGCCAGTGATGCGCTTCAAACGGCGAGCACATGACGACGACACATCATCGTCTTCATTCCAGAGCCAAGAGAGCACGATTATAACCATTCAGATGGAACGGGTCACACACAAACACCACATCAGAATTGCGTTCTATTTTACGAATGGTTTTATTTCAGGTTAGTCTTTTGGTCGCTTTTGTATTTCCTATTACCTAGAGGTGGAACGATCCGACCCCTCACCCCCCACACTCACCACTGACATATTAATAAATTGTCACGATTCAGAGTCATAAGTCGATTTCAGAATCAACGTATTTATTTGCACACTGGTGAACAGTGCGAGCTCTGGGGCCCGCAGCGGCGATGCGCGAACACATTGCACGTGACGTCATCCTCGTCGTCACCATCGTCGTCAGTCATGAACTATCCACTGCTGGATGAAGAACTCACCACGCTGTCGAAAACGTTCATGGTCCCGCGATGCAACCCACCCATCGAGCGGGTGTCTGTTGTCGAGAACTTTTTCATCGTTCCTGTGCAGTGATTAAGAGTTTTTGTGAACCTGAAAAATAATAGTTTTGTTTTAAGTTGTTGTTTTTATTGTTGGCGTACCTGTGCAGTCATTTAGAGCTCGTGTAAACCTGAAAAATAAAAGTTTTGTTTTAAGTTGTTTTTTTTTCTTGTTGGAGTTTCTGTGAAGTAATTTAGAGTTTTTGTGAACCTGAAAAAAGATAGTTTTGTTTTAAGTAGTTTTTTTTCTTGTTGGAAGTGTAACCGTTACAAATCTCCTCTCGCTCCAGTAGCCGGCAGGTTTTTTTGCCGCGGGCATCAACACTGTGGCATGCATCAGTGGTGGGTACAGAACTTGCAGTGTAACAAAAATTAATATTACTTGGGTCGACTTCATCTAATTTATTCAGTTAAAATCCGTTCTCATCAATTTAATAATGGAGGATTTATTAGTAATGTTAAATGCGTTAGCACTTGGCCGTGCAAAGTGGATTATATTACATTGCAGGACCGTGAGAGGAGGCAACAGCTTGGGAAGCCCTTCGTCCAGCAGTGGATAGCTCATGGCTGATGATGCATTCATGTTGAACTGCTTTCGCACCTTACGTAGCCACCCGTGCTAATCGGAGGTGCGGGGTGATGATGATGATAAAGACTTAACTAGAACATCTAGGTAGCTGGACTGGATATTTCCTTTATTATTATGCTTAGCTGGGTATTGAACATTGGCGTACCTATGAGGTGTGCAGGAGGAGGGGAAACTCAACCGGGCTCCGTGGGCCCGAGGCCAATCTGAACATCTATGCTAAAAAGCTTCATAGCTCATCGGATTCCTCCAGTCTAAAATAAAGATTCTGAGTCAATCGCGCGCCGCCAGAACAAGGCACTGTGGAAGGACTTGTTGCTTTTAGCGGTGTGGTCAAGACTGATGATGAGCATTATTGATGTTGCTATGGGCACATATATTACGTGGGCATTTGAATTAATTTCCAAATTGATCGGCCCAAGCGCCTGCATTGATGTGCATCTTTTTATTTACGCACTTGCTCTCGTTGTTGTTGGAAGTCTTTCCCAGAATGTGTACAACAACAATAAATACAACCCAGCACCTTGTTGTGATGGTGTGAACTTTGTTTGAGAGTAGAAAGTACATGGATTGTGGAATGACGAAGGACATTTTTAAATTATTACTCTTCACTTGAGAACTGGGATTACACTTTTTAATATAAAAAAACCCAACGTGTATACATATCCTAAAAAAGTGTCAACCAATTATATTACCAAAATCCTTTGTTGGTTTTCATGCCAGCTTCTTCATCATTGTCATCATCAGCCGTGGTCAATCCACAGCTGGATGAAGGCCTCCCTAAGCTTCCGTCACCGCCTCTCACAACTCTGCGATGTAATATTTCACCCAGCAACCACCACACAAACCGATTTTCGTCGCTCCATCCTCCCAGCCGGTCTTCATCCTCCCAGATGCGATAAGCTTGAGGAAAACAAGAAAATATAATAACCTAAAAAAAATCGAGTCAACTCTGTGTGTGTGATTTTTGTGGGTTTACAATACAATACCGCAAGTGTGCCACCCTTCCGAATTCAAATCACGTAAAACCCCCTTAGTTCCCCACAACGGCACAGAAGCACAGAATGCATGAAATATTAAGCGACTCCTTGGCCCAGAATCCTTCATCAGTCGCGGTGGAATCAATGCGAGCTTTGCACAATGGCACCGCGCCTCGCCTCTCTCTCAATCCTGAAATATTTTCTCCAGACCATTGATATTTAATATCCTTGGCAGAACTACTCGAGCCGTGTCATTTGCAAATATTTAATTCGGCGTGAGCGCCCTCGCACCGTTGGCTTTAAAATTGGCGGGAGATGTCTATACGGGTAATTGCCGCCCTTCATTGGTGACAACTCATTAAGGGGGCGCTCTCCCGGATACAACTGCCCAAATAATCCGGCAGCCTTGGGCGTGCGTTTGGGTTACCTCGTTCGTGTAAAAATGCAAAAACGAAAATGTCATCTTGGCAAAAACGTAATGGTTAAATACGGGTTTTAATGAGCATCAAACACGTGTGTTAAAAACAACATTCATCGACTTGTTTTAATAATGCTATAATTACTTGCAATATTTACCTCAGCCAGTCAACATCATTGGTGAGTCATATCTGAACTAGAGCTGGGCCCTTACCATTTCACAAATATGCACTGACCAGTATCGTGGAGTTTGGTAATAAAAAAAAACATGACTTAAATGGGATGGGAAAGTCTTCATTCAGCAGTGAACTGACAAAGCGCTGTAAACTAATGCTTCGTTATGTTACTACTGGAGGGGAAAATAGTTTCCATTATTTACATTTCCTCATTGTTATATTGTTCAAAAAACACGCTCATCATTCCGTGGAAAATGGAACAAATCTTGGCTTTCCCCTCATGAATAATGATACAGTAATAATTATTATGGTCCACAAGAGACTCTATTCACTCTCTCTCTCGTGGATAATAACTGGAATGAATATGATTTGCCAGTGTATTATTCTTCTTCTCCATAGACCTGAGCTCTATGTGGTGGACATCAGGGCCGAATGATTTATTTATACTTTTAATGTTATAATTTCTTCATAGCCCCCCACCGGTTGATTTGTTCACACATCAGAATTTTTGCATCTGAGCCCTGTGGATCTAGCTCCTTGTTTTATTATTTGCGTAGACTTCAGAGAATTAATATAACCTTTCACAAAATCATCAAGTTTTACATTCTGGATAGATGATGAACACGGTAACCCGACCATCTCGACGTAATATCACAAACAATCACTGGGTCTGCATTTCGCCAGAGAGGTTACAAAATAAGGCATGAAAATATAGTGGCAATGCAGAAAGGGGTGTAGTTGTTGTTTGTTAGAGCATACATGTTAATGCTTTTGAAGGGTTTGCGTTTTTGCTAAATATCTACTAATGGGTGTACTTGGTCATCATATGCCAATGTAAAACTGTTCATCGAGAAATATTATTAAAATTACCCTTATTTCAGGTCCGCATGGGTTACAGTGCAGTCTCAAACTATTATTCACTACATCTCTCTGTTACCAAGAAGGATAATTGCCAGAAACATCACCTATTAAATGTGTTTACTTTTAGGGGCAATGTTATGGATGAATGTGTTGATTTTGTTGTGTTTCGAAAGTTTACAGCTTCAGAGAGGCCTCTAATATCCGGCTTTTGTATTTAGTACTGCAGAGAAAAAATATATAGTCAAATTGAGTTACTTGAGAGGATATACATTATCGCATATTTTTCTAAACACATTTAACATTTAAACAATAACAACAACACACAATCGGCTCATGAATGGCCTTTACGATCATTAGACCTTTCCACGCTCAAGGTACCACGCAAGAATAATTGAAATCATTACGGCAACCAAGTGGACTTGGAGCAGAAAGGCAAACATGACCATCGACTAACCGAGCACTTTTTTTTGTTGGCATGTCGTTATTGACGGCAGGCGTAATCCCTCGTGACAAACACGCGTCACCTCGCGGGCCGATGTGAAGCCTACGGCAAACGGTTGCTGTTCCATCAACATCTGTTTTGCGAGGACCAGCGTATTCGCGAGAGATGCGAGAGAAAGCCTCGGCTGCTACTTAATTGGACGATTAAATTTAAATAAATGTACTTGCCACTTCATGCACTCGCGCACGCACGCATCCACGCGCGCACATACGCACCCATGCACCCACCCACGCGCGCACACACACACACCATGCACCCACCCACGTGCGCACACACGCCACCCATGCACCCACCCACGTGCGCACATACGCACCCATGCACCCAC
>CM025664.2:9678182-9695281 GCA_014621495.2 Entosphenus tridentatus
CACCCATGCACCCACCCACGTGCGCACACGCGCCACCCATGCACCCACCCGCGCGCGTGTCTCCTTGGGCTGCGGCGTCGTTGGCACGCGTGTGGCGCAACGAGCGCGTTCGGAAAATTTGGTCGGGCGACTTAAATAACAACAACAACAAAACAATGCGAGGAGCGTCTCAAGCGAGCGTGGCAGGTGGCAACTTCGATACGACGCGCCCGCATTACGCAACGTCCCCGCAACGCGCGCTCTACTTCAACGGAGTCCGCCAGCGGGGAGTTCTGAGAAGAAGAAAAAAAGCAAATTGCAAGGGTCCATTCGATTTGCGAGCGATTTGGTTTTTCGTTGGATTGTGGAAACTCCTCGGCACGGTTTTCACAATTCAGTTGGGAGGCGGTTCCCTGCCAATGCGTTTTGCTCGGCCTCAGCAATGAGTACGCTGGTGCCGATAGCAGCCGAATGAAATTTCAACGACAGTATCCTACTACGCAAACCGAAATACGCTGCGTATGTTAACAGACAAAGTAACAGTTTGCAGGCGCAACTTGCGATCAGCCTAAAGCTCTGTAAACTAAAAACGTTATGCCCATTCTCCGCTGTAACCGTGATTCATGATGTAAACGTAATTAGATGCAATGTAAGACGGGTTGATGTTGTTGTTTTTTTTTAATCAAATAGCGCAGTAGGATTACAGAGTATTTCTAAAACGAAGAAAACTGTTGGGAGCAGTGGTGCTGAGAATAATACACCGCGCTACGAATCCGGCGATCGGAGTTCACCAGTCACGCCCCTGGCTGACATCAGTGGCGAGTGATAGCAAAACACCGACTCTGGTAAGCAGACACAACCCCCTTCACCAGCCCACGCTGACCCCAGGATGGCGAAGCATGGCCAAACAAGCGCAATGACTGACACTGTCGCACCTCCGATTCGCACGGTGGGCTACGAACGGTGGCGGAAGGAGTTGAACATACATACACACGGGATGGGGAGGCCTTTATTCAGCAGTGGATTGACCAAGGAGGGGGTAAGGGGGGGGGGTGTTTGAAATGTATTATTAGTTTACATTATGAGACCTCCTTTGCCAGTAGCAAGATGTAGTAATAGGTTTTTTCCCTTTTATCTGGCACAAAAACTGACACCTTTATACAAGGGATCATGTTTGCAATAACCACAACACAAGCAGTCTAAATGCAAACAAAATTATATTTACTGTCCTTGAATTGGATTGGTCCACACCCGAGACGGCTTTTCTTAGAGCCCAGTCTCAACTGGTTTCTTAGAGCCTAAGTCACCACTGGTGTTCACCAGTTGAGACTAGGCTCTAAGAAAAGCTGTCTAGGGTGTGGACCAATCAATTTCAAGGACAGTGCATATCATTATCATTATCAGAGTTGTTTCTTTTTGTTTGCATTTTGACTGCTTGTGTTGTGGTTATTGCAAACATGATCCCTTGTATAAAAGGTGTCAGTTTTGATGCCAGATAAAAGGGTAAAAACCTATTACTATAGTATTGTTAGTTGTTTAAATATCAACACGTTCTGTATACGTTATATAGTGTTCCTTAAACAAACGTGATTGTATTTGAAGTGCTGATGATGGCGGCGGCGATAGATGCTCCGAGGGAAAATATAATTAAATCTCCAGCTGAGAAGTTAACGTTTTAAAAACCCGTGTGATAATGAATCAGTGGACATTCCTACGCGAAAGTCTATTCCCCATTGGGCGTTAAGAGAAACTAATTACATGTTACGAAGCGGCCGTGCGATCACTGCCCTTCCGCTAACGAACACATTGATTGCGATACACTCACATTGATCAATCAGTAATTACAGAAAAACTGCTTAATCAATGACTGAGCACTAATGTTTTAACAGTGAATTCAATTTTCCTCCAGCGAAAATAACGCGTGTTCAATGAGTGGTTTGGTCAGAAATGGTTGAGATGTGAGACGTCGTCATAAATAAAAGCCACGCTGACCAAAAATAGCCCCGTGGTTATTAGGAGTTGTGCGCGTTTAGGAAGATCGTGAGGGTGGCTCCAAGATTAACCTGTTCTCATTGTTCCAGACGGCCATGAACGAATTAACAGGTCGCTGCTAAAGGTTTACGGAGTGGCAGTGGCAAGGGCAAGAGCTGGTCACTTCACGTTCTGTACAAGTAACTGGCTATCACAGCTGCACAAAGCACTCTGGGTATTTCCAGGATGGCCATGAAGAGTCTGTCATATGCTGTGTGGCAGCAGAATTGCATAATGACGTTTCTGGCTAACGGAATGTTTAACTTCACAGGAGGTCAACCGTTCAGTGTCAAGTTGGAGTTATCAGATGCGTGTGCTTTCCATTGATGATGTGATTGTATGTACATCGTTTGCTACAATATGGATTTTAAAGATGGACGTTGATAAAGAAAATGGAACAAAAGCTCAAAGCGTGCAGAGAAGCATGGGGAAGTACGCGCGAATCAAAAAGTAGAACATTGTTAACCCTTTCCCATTCCGATGACGTACGTGTAAGTCATGGGAATGGAATCGGAAGAAAACTCAAATGAAATACTTTATCGGTATTTCTTCAGGTTGGAAGCCGTCAACGAAGCTCCCACAAGGCCGTGCGGGAGGGAGTGTGGCGTCCACTGCAGAGATGGAGAAATCACGGTGCTATTTGGATTGTTACATCGTAAGATTTTTTTTTAGATCTGGTGATGGCTTGGATAATTTTTCATCCAGCAGTGGATATATCATGGCTGATGAGATGGCTGTACGTATGCATATTCTCAAGATTGCCTAATACATATATGGTGTGTATTGAAATAAGAAATGTATAATTTCCCTATATTCCTCAATAATGAGTGATCTTTTATTTAGCTTCATATTTAATAAAAAATGTGCGTGGTTTCCCCCCACCCCCTCCCCCTTACATTGGAGCTTACTGAAGAGAGCATTAGGTCCGGGTGTCAATATTCTAATGCTTTCAGCAGAATCATCGTCATCATTATCACCCATGATCTATCCATCATCTAATGTCGCTGGTATCCACACAATGTTTTCTGAATATTGCACTGCAGAAGTAAGGGCACACACATAAACGAAATTTTTTTTTTAAATACCATCTTCCATTTTCTGGTGACATAGTGATTATAGTGCCCAACAGAAAAAAAACTACAGGAAATGATTGAATAACTTAATTTAAAAAAGGGGTGCAAAGTCGGGCTCAAGATAAAATATAAACAAAACATAAGTCATGTAAATTATGTATGCAAAATTACGGCAAATCTGTTGGAGGGACACAACTGGAAAACACATTAAGAGTACTGTGCGTTTATGTCTGGCAGGATTGAATGCATTCTGGAATCCGATGACTCACTACAACACGCTTGTTCCACAGCAGTCATGCGCACTGGCAACACATATGAGAGAGGGGGCAAATGGAGTTCCTGGCCAGATAACGAATTCAGAAGTTAGTTTTGTTTGCTAATTTAAGGCGAAACACCAATTTACTTGATCAAAATATTCAACATTAAAAAGTAAAGGTGCAGCCCTGCAATTGCTTGCTCATATCACTGTGGCATAAGCCGCCTCTGCTACAGAGATCTCTAGAAAGCCCCTCTTGGAGGGTCATTTGGCCTACTCTTCCACGCCTGCAGGACGTCTTGGAAGAGGTAGGAGTACCCAGTGTACCCCACCTCACATGACCTGCCGATTGATTGACCGTGGTGAAGCCATCTGTACCGCTGGATGGACGTTGTTGGGGGGTTTAAGAAACGTGCACCATTGTTGCAACTGCCGCGCCCTGAGATCAAACCGGTGGCCTTTGGATGACAAGTCCAGTGTGCTTAACCATGACACCATTGCGGCATCTACATATTAAAACGTATCGCGACAAACAAACGGATCATACAATTAATTGGATGCCGTTACGCGGTAGAGTCACGGGTAATAATGAATAATAGGAAGGAATAGGGCCGCTGGTAAAATGAGTTTTTGTGCACCCTACAGCCCCCGTGGATGATGCACGTCAAATAGGGTAACGGATAAGAGTTCTTCTGCATTGAAGAAACGTCTCCACGACTGCTGAGCCTCCAACACGCAACACCGCCGGGCCATCGAGTATCTCGAGTCAAAAAGGAAGATGCCTTTCTGTCATCTCTTGTTTGCTGCGCTTGTCATTAGGGGGTCAGAGAGGCCTTCGGCATGAGCCGGTGCAGGTCCCTTGAGCACAATACATATTAAGGCACGTCAACAATTATCAAAGGGGCCTTTAACAAAGTGACGGAGCGGGGTACACGCATCACTGGCTGATGCCACAAGTGTACGCGTTAATGCTCGCTCCACGGCTAGCATGCTAATTAATCAATTATCTACCCATTTGCAGAGCGAGGCAAGTATTGTGCTGCATAACAGCAATGTGAGCATTTGTTGCGCAATGCAAATGTGTACGCGCGGGGATGGGGGTGGTGGTGAACCCAAAAAAAATACGGACAGCTTTAGGCCGCAAATGGAATTAAGCTTTCGTTTGTGTGGAAATTTCTGTAAAATAATTACTTCTATTGAAACGCATTCAATACCGCGGACAACAGCGCACATCACGGCCAAGAAAAAGCAATTTAAAGGCATTCCCTAGAGAACGGGATCTGGTTTGTGGCGTGTCCACACCAGTTGAACTCACTCAGCATTGACGCGGATCAGTTTAAACTCCGGCCACGAGAAGCACGGATCGCCCCGCAACTCGAGTCTCGACCCGACCGAGGCTGCACCTCATCTCGGAAGTTACCCGTGCCCATCGGTACAGCGTTTTATTTTATATCATTAATATTGACCGCGCCAGAAATGTATAATTTGTTTTCATGTGTCGCAGAGTAAATAATTAAACGTTTACTTCGATATTGAATTGCATCGACTTCGTCCAGTTTAAATTCGTCTCCACCGCGCTCCCACGTTGACGTTGAAACCATTTCTATACGGTTTCACGAGTAAAAGTCCGAATAAATATTTCGCAAAGTTTTTTTTTTACCATATCGTACATTTTAAACTAAGTCGTGGGCCAATCGTGCAATAAGCTTCATGCGCAGAAGCTAGAATCAAGGTGATGCGGAACTCCCTGCTGTCAAATTATATCAGCCAAGACTTCCCGTGGAAGGTAGCGGTTAAATGTGGATAGTTCAAGTTCAAGTTCATGTATTAGGTATAGCCCTGTGAGCCATTCGGCTCTTGAATCGGATGCAACCGCAACAAACAAAAACATAAACAAGAAAACATCTTAAAGTGACTATGTGACTAAGTGCAAACAGAAAATACAAGAAAAGACAGCAAAATATTGCAGATAGCAAATGTCGAGCGTATATGCTTGAGACCAGCAATCAGCAGCGGATTAGACGAAGGGCTGCAAGTTAATATTTTTGCTTCCGTCGGGACAATTGTACGCCTCCGAGGCTTGAGTGTCTTGTCCACGATGGCAATCCCACGGTTTGCCTTTCCTGCCCCACGTGCCCTGTGCCGCCCTCGAAATCCCAATTTTCCCACGGGCAGTCGGGCGGTAAACAGGACACCCTGTTGATCGGCAGGCCCCAGGCAGGAACGATGCATTCCGAGAGTCTATCACAATAACCCGGCGCTCTGTGACCCCCCCCTCCCCACACACAACAAAGCACCCAGCGCTGGCCATGAGATTCTAAGCGCACACACACGAATACACGCACAGTATATACAGGGGAACAAGAGTTCAAAATAGCTTAGTGGAGACTTCCAATTGCGTCGCCCCGGCTTTTCAAGGCCAATTATCATCCGCCCGTGGGCTAGCCTTACTTTAGGATGTATGTTTTTTTTACGAAATGAAAAAGTTTGCCAGGATTGCAATAATGAGCCATCTCTTATGGGGTAGAGTATATATTTTGAGGGCCAAAGTAAAACAAGGGACGTGTAACAGTTCGTTTCTATTTTTTAACAGAGAGACGTTCAAGACAGCCGGCGCAACCAGTGTACACAATGTTTGTGCTCCTTGTCACCATCCCGCATTGCTTGGTGTTTTCCAAGATGACAATGTCTGCGCAAGGCTGACAGTGGAATTAAAATTAAGACGAGGCAATGAGTACATGAATGACGGGGCCAGCATTTGAGTAAGTGGTGGCTCGGCGAAGTCTACGTTAATTTCCCAGCCGCAGCGATAAGCAGTCACAAGTGATTCCTGACCTGGTCCTCACCACCACACCCCTCCCTCTCCCTACCGCCAGTCTTCCCCACACGACCCACTCCGCACCCACCTCCCCCCAACTCAATGCTCTGACCCCTGACCACCTGACCATGTTTGTCATACAATATTAATAGTCAGGTAGTGGGGGCCAAATGTGGTTAGTGCCCTGCACTGTGAACCAGGTGACCTCAATTTGATTTTTTTGTGATGACTAATACAAGTGGTGAGATACATCTCAATCGATCCTGGGCACCCCCGCCCTCACCACTAACAACTTCCCCCCACGACCAACTAGAATGGGAAAGTATGATCAATCAAGTCCCACGACTGACACGGCATGGGGTGCTCTTCATTAAGCGCAGGATTCAAATGGGGCTGTAAGTGATTGCTGATGGTGTTATTAAAAGGTCACGTGCTGTATCTCCAGTTCACATGTTTATCAGCAGCGCTTAAAGATGTGCCAAAGGGGAGCATCGCTACTTTACGTGCCGATGACGGAGAGCTACAGGTATGAGCATTGTCAAGACGACGGCTCCCACCACACGATCGGGGGCCCTCTGGCTCTCCCGGTGCCGCTCACAAGAGCGGACGTTGTCGACGGGCAGTCGCAGAGTGGAATGACTGCGGCAGATGGGCACCGATTAGGCACGAAGGCTCGTAATTAATAAGGAATCCCACATTTAACAGATGGCGGTGTCTGCGTTTCTTTGGGAGCTACTTGGGGCGTTTCAATTGACCACAGCAACAAAAAAACGCCGGTTGATGGTGGCGGTAGAGTTCCACTTCTCACACTTCAAATGTCGCCAATTATTTTCCAAAATGGCATATAAATGTATATATATATAAGCATTAAATGCATTAACATTTACGAAGTATTTACATCCCAACGGTGGCTGGTAGGACAAATATGAAAAAATATATATTTTTTGGAAGTATAATGAAGGAATTTGAGAACCCCTGAGTTAACTCCCTAGATTGTATACATTTATACAAAATGCAGCCTTTGTCAACAATACCCGGATAGCATATAATCGTCATATCTCAGAAACTAAGCAGTAGTTGAGCCTGCTTTGAATGGATGACCACCATGCACAGCAGGTTGCTATAGGCTGCTGCGGGGCCTATGCGGGGAGCACTAGTGCAGCGATATCCATCGTTGTCCTGCACTTCTATGCTCCTGCGTCTATGCTCCCCGCTTCTACAAGCACGGTGAAGTATGGTCAAATAATCCCCACGACCCGCACAGCTTAGGAAAGCTATCATCCCACAGCGAAAGGGCTGTCCATGCAACGTACCATATGGTGGGGGCAAGACTTTGCTCATAACAGACACCGCTGGCGTGAACACTAATTCCACGCGTACAACAATGCACGCCTTTCGAATCTCGCATAATATTTGGCAATGCAAATCCACGTAATACCGTAGTGACATATGCAATGGCATTAAGGTACCAGTTGAGGGCCCGGCGCATATCATTGTCATTGTTAAATGCCAAAAATGGCTCTAATTAATACCAATACCAGAAATGCCTGAATTAATACACAGTGCCACCTGGCTTGCTGCACCCTCCTCTGAGCGGAGGTCGCAGAGCATTTCTTATTTGCACATGAAAAGCTCTTTTGGAATTATGAAAAATTAAAACGGCATCTGGAATGTGCTCATTATATTTAATCATCACGATCACCGGTCAGGATCGATCCACTGCAAGATGAAGTCTTCACAAATCCATCGCCATCCCAAAAAGTTGCAAACCATCCATCTGGCTACTGCACTCGAGCTGATCTAATTATCATTCCATCTCCGTGACGGATAGAGCGGAACATTTCACTTGGTGTTGTTATAGTTCATGCTGGATTTTGCTTTGTTGGGCTCGTGCCATCGTGTCATTTGCAGGGCTATCCAATGCCCGAGTGGCAGCGCGTTCACCGCTTGTTTGCCGAGGTGCACGGTTAAAGTCCATCGGCCGCCCTGGTTAATGCTGCAGGTTAATAAAAGCCAAACAAGCTGCCCGTCTGATGCACAGTGGACCTTAATGATCACCTGAAATAAATAAAAAATTGGCCAAGCGTGACAACGTAAAAGTTATAACATGCCAAATATGAAAATGACCTGCAATGTTACTGAAATTACCCAATTCGGAAAAAGCACAGCAACATCACCCCCATCTGGTCGTGAATTTCATGGTAGTTACGGTCAAATAAAAGAAGAAGAAGAACACGCATTGGAGCGGTGCTAAAATGCTGAGTTTAAGTAACAGACATGAATGCAAATGCTGTCACTGCTGAGGCTGTCTGACTGATTGCCTACAACACGCATAATGGCAGCGGGGCAAAGGTTAGGCATCTCCCAAGTAAGTGCCCATCATGCACGCGTATTCAACAGTCATCAGTTGGGATACAAATTCGCGCACTTTTAGTTTTCATTGTGTGCATAAATCAGCTCGGACACACAGATTGCTCCCCGTATGCCTCCCACATGTTTTTTTCAAGATATGTGCTGCTGCTTTGTGAGAAAAGTTCTAAAACGTAGCAGCATTGCGTGCTCGGTACGTTTCACTCTCTGTACTATTTTGCATAGGACATTCGCAGATTCTACGATGCTCTAAAAAAACAACAACCTCTTTACAGGTGAAGGCTACTAAAATGCACATGCATCTGTTATATTTGGTTTAATATTCTGGTGGTGGCATTCACAAGAGGCCACTATACAAATATGTTCCACCATGCCATGCATCAATAATTACCCGTAGCCTCAATACCACCAGATCGTTGTCTAAATATGCGTAAGTCTACACAACGATGATGATCATTATGCATTTTCCTGATGATTCACGTTTTACACAGCTCCCCGAAATCTGTCAGCGTCAGACTGTTGACGCTTCTTAACGTATCACAAAGAATACCTCTCCTTTTAAAGCAACAACCCGCATCGCCGTATGTGGTTGTCTGCTTGCCGATTCACAGCCAATTAGTAAGGTTTGTCGCGTAAACAAAACATGCCATTTCGTTACTAGTTTAGCACACCGGTGTTTTGGAGAGTACCAGGTCCCTGTGGGGTGGGCTGGTAGGAACAAACAAATGAATGGCTATAATAAAATGAAATGGCAAAAAATGGGCGCCAATAAGTGAACGGAAACGTAGACGTAGTGGAAGATAGGAAACAATAAAGTAGTAGTAACCGTTGTGGAAAAAATACAGGTATTTCAAAGTATGTACCTACGTGAGTGCAGCTTGGAGCAGACATAGTGAGTAGTAACAATCTGCACGATATGCAGATTGTTACTACACGTGCCGCGGTAGCCCCGCCCAGCCCCGCGTAGCCCCGCCCAATACACCCCTAGCGGGGGAGAAATTGCCAGGCCTGGCTCTAGGCTGGAGACCCGCCGACGACGGGGAGGTAGGGAGTGTATTTTAATGTAAAAGCTTAAAATTTAAATGTTTCTATTTAAAAACATGAGGGAATGTAACAGTGTTAAACATTAACTCCCTTTCACACACGCGGGGGTACGATACGAAGGGAGAGTGTAAGGCCTAGTTCTAGGCTTGAGGCCTAGTTCTAGGCTTTAGGCCTAGCTGTAGGCTTTAGGCCGCTGCGAGTTAATTTTTAATTTAAACGTTTTAATTATTTATGTAAAAGCTTTCAATTTAAATGTTTCTATTTAAAAACATCAGGGAATGTAACATTGTTAAACATTAACTCCCTTTCACACACGCGGGGGTACGATACGAAGGGAGAGTGTGAGGCCTAGTTCTAGGCTTGAGGCCTAGTTCTAGGCTTTAGGCCTAGCTGTAGGCTTTAGGCCGCTGTGAGTTAATTTTTAATTTAAATGCTTTAATTATTTATGTAAAAGCTTTAAATGTATTAAAAACATAAGGGAATGTAACATTGTTAAACATTAACTCCCTTGCACACACGCGGGGGTACGATACGAAGGGAGAGTTTGAGGCGTTGTTCGAGGCTTTAGGCCTAGCTGTAGGCTTTAGGCCGCTGCTAGTAAATTTTTAATGTAAAAGTTTTAATTAAAAGCTATCTGTGGGAATTATAAGGGAATGTTATACACTTGTTTCGACAGGAAAGCCGAAAGCGTCACTGAGTGTAAAGGTTTTTGTAGGGTCATGCCAAGTGTTTGCAGTAGGGGGCGATGTTGATACACGGACGGACGGACAGACGGACGGACGGACGATATAATCTATTGGTGGCTGGTCCACTTCGTTCCTACCAGTAAAACCCACAGCTTGTACAATTCGAGCATGACGTTTCGCCAGTAATTACAACTTACATCATCATGTGCATCTATTCTGTGCCTATTCTCTAGTCACCCCCCACTCTCCTTACAGAGAAATCATAGACTTGCATATGGACCAATAGACTCACATACGCTTACATCATCCATAGACTTACAGAGAGACCCATACACTTACATGAAGACCCATACACTTGAACAAACATTCACGTACCTGCCCTGATTTCCCTTCTCCATCAACTGCCATACCCGTGTCTCATCTCTCGTCTCATCCACTGCCCTCGAATCTCGTTCCACTGGATCCTCCCACCTCCGCTTCCATCTGATCACTCAGCTCGGCATCGGTGGCATCTGCATTGCACTTTCATTTCCGTGTTTTCAACGCATGCCCACGCCACATAATCCTAGCCTCCCTTACTTGCTGAACAATATTAGCAACCCTGGCATCCCCATCGATGTTAATATGCTCCTCGTGTCTTTTCCATCAACGCACGTGACAGACGCAACAAGGAACACGTGTTTATGTTTACATTTCTATCAGCTTTTGCCAAGCTAAACATGAGTCAATAATTGATGTGTGTAGTCTTCTGGAAAACAAAACAGCCCATTATCTGGATGTAGTAGCGTTGCATCATTTTTCTGAATCGCATAGGCAGCGTGATGTCTTTTAATTGACAACAGATGTGTTCCTTGCAACGTGTTAGCTAATCAACTGTGAAAAATGCATATCTGTGGCAAGCTGACAAAAGTAGCCCTAATTTTACTTAATTGCCATACACTTGTTTGTTATTTAAAAATCAAACCGTTTTCATTGTCCGCAGCCAATTCATTTCATGGCATTAAGGCAATGTTTTCTTTAACCAAGGAGTGAACAAATAAAAAAAACTCCCTAATTATAGTATGCCCTCGTTAACAACGTAACAACGTTGTACGCTTAGAGTAAAGTAAACATTCATTTTTTTAGACAACGTAAAATGCAAATAGCGTTTTTTAAATTGGGTTGATTTTGTTGTTGTTTATTTCCATTAGCTGGAAGAATATTGACAATCAATGAATGATGCTGAAATCAATCTCGAATGATAACAAAAAGATGTTTACAGTTGAATGTGTAAAGAATAGCCCATTATTACACCTTTCTTGACGGATCGGCTCATAAACATTTTTGTCATTCCGAGTCGAGCAATACAATGGCTTAAGCACAATCGATATCGAGTGCATTGCCTCGCATTTGCAGGCAATTATGCGTTCAATTATTTAAATCATCAGCGCGGCCATTAAATGACAAACGCAGGTGAGCAGGAGTTGACAAGCAGGAGGTGAAAAAGAGCCGCATGTGTTTTCTGGAAGGTTAGAACCCCCTTCTTTTGTGCGATGTTTTTTTTCTACTGAAATAATGGGTCTACAGTGACAAAACTACCCTCTCTCCTTGTGCTTTCACGAAGCCATTTCTCTGTCGCTGCTGCTGTTGCGGCTACCCGTGGTTCATAACGACGTGACCACTCACGAGAAAGGGGGACACACGTCTCAAATACGCACGCACCAAAATTGGACAAAAAAACCCCACGCTTTTGCCTAGCAACCGATCACCCTTCATTCCAGTTGGCACAAGGAATTACTTTGCGACACGAGTAACCGACATTGCTCAGCCGAGCCCACCAAAATTATCGCACGTCTTCCGCTCTCGTAAGAGAGTGCGGAAAGGTAAAGGTGCAGCCCTGCAACTTCTTGCTCACGCCACCGCTGGTGGAAGGGCTTCTACTCGAGACAGCTCGAGAAGAGCCCCTCTCTAGAGGGTGTTTTTTTCTCCTACTCTTCCACACTAACGTATTGGAGAAGGTGGGAGTGAGTACCCACACTTTACCCCTCCCCCCACCACACACGACCTACCGATCGGCCGTGTTGTAACAATTTTTACTACTGGCTGAACGGAAGTGGGGATTAAACAAAACCTGCCCATTATTTCAACTCGCTGCCCCAGGCTAACCCACGACTGCGTGACAGCGTCCCCAACAGAGCGTGTGTGTGTGGTATTTAGCAGCGTATATGAATTAAAAAAAAAGCAATCAGTGATTTCCGAACAATGCAGAAGCTTTTTACATGTTAAGCTTCAGATTTCAATTGATAAGATGTGCTTACAACTCCGTGATGAATTGTGAATGTGCCAGTGAAACACACGGTTTTTTTTTGACAAGCTAAATGCCAAGGCGCAAAGAGTGTTTCTTGGAAGCGAGTGTCAAGTGACTACACGAGACGATGATTAGTCAACTGTTCAAATTCTACAGCAAAATGCGCACCGGGGAATATGGGGGGTAGGGGGAAGGGGGTGACTAAAACTGAAATAAACAAAAACATAATTATAGTGAACGTTTAAATTAATTCATTAATCCACAACAAGCTGCCGGGTTTTGGCAAATACAACAATGCCATGCATCTGTGTGCGTTTATAATGTTTTTTTGTTTAAGCAAACAGAGACTACAATCTCTGGGCAATATATAATGTGTGCTGTTGCGACGAACATCACACACACAAACAAGAGAGAACCCGGAGGCGAGAAAGGCAGATGGAGGAAGGACGGGTGAACGTGGCGGGTTAATCCAGGAGTTTTCCTCGAGTAATCTGTACGCTAATATCGCTCCCAATCCCCGCCCGTTCAGCCGGAGTCGTGAACAGATCTCGAGGGAATGCCTCTGCCTATTTTGAAAGTTTCACAAGGTCCAAATACGCACGCATCGGGAGTGTCACGACTGGCACCTATCAATTGAATCCACCTCCACCCCTTCTGTCTGCCCCCCCCCTCCCCCCACACTTATTGATGCGTTTCGATTGACGTGTTTTTTTCGGTTCTTGAGTATGGCAATATATTCAGGAGCTACGGTCTGCTCGCCACGAGAGGGCTTCAGGAGGGAGTTTATGCAGTATTGCTATTCCTCCTCCTTTGAAGGAGAGCACACTCGAGTAATATTACCATGCGCTCCATGGCTTGAGTTCCATGACCACTGCGGCTTGTCTTTTCAGTTTCCATTCATGAAGTAGATGCGCTCGTCCGCCTGTTGATGTTCTGATGCGGTTAATGGCGCGTCCTATATTTAATCGATTCACGTCACTCCCTGCAACTACTTAGTTACTTAAGAAAGGACTTGCGTACATCTGCCGTGGGTTTAAAAAAAAAGGACAATGACTAACTGGCTTCTTGAGGTGACTCACACCCCATTCACACATCCCAAGTGTTGTAATCGAAATGAAAAAAACTGATTTAAATGCAGTCGCAGCTGGATCCATGCACACCTAATGATGAAAAAAGCACGGTTTCGAAATGAGCAGCGCATGGCTCACATTAACACTGGTGGGGGGGGGGGGGAAGCGAAGGGGGAGAACGTCTCATGCAAGAGAACTCCTCTGGACGTGAGCATAGCTGGCCACAGTCGCACTCGGGGTCAACATCCCTCACCTTTCCGCCCGTGCAGCGAAGGAGCCGCGTCACCGCCCGTGAAGCGGTAGAGCCGCATCACCGCCCGTGCCCATCGTTGTGCAGAGTCGCTTGAGAGTGCTCTCCCACCGTCTTCGAGGGAGGTCGAAGCCAGGGGACCTGTGTGCTGTTGGGTCACCGATGAGGCGTTGGTTCTTTGTCAGAATATGTATGTATGTCTCATGCGTCCCACAATTTCATCCATAATGGGTTGGGGTTTGCGTTATTGAGCCCATGTTACTTATGCTAGTGCGGTGACATTGACGGGGCTAAGTATGGTTAGCATAAGGTCCCGTCACTCTTGTCTCTTCAGTGCTGATGTTGAACCGATGACAGGTGAGTTGTTCTTGGGGAGACTCAAGCGAGGTTTAAATCATCATTTCCACTTGTAGTCATTTGCATGGTCGGTAATCAAACTCTGTGTCTAGGCTCAATGGACAGTGCGTTAGCCACCCACCGTACCACCATTCTTTCTAGAACACATTCCCAGGGCTTAGTTTATCACTAAATATTTTCCGGGCCACTGCGAGACTCGAAGAGGCACAATTATTTTAGTGAGGGCCTTAGCGAGAGGTACACTGGACGTGGTGTACCAAGTGCAGAAATATTTCCCGGGTCACCAACCCAGCAGAAAATTAAGCAGTGCACAGTCCACATTGTACCATACATTGACGCCGCACACACATACTTACAACACAGTACATCTTTACAGGAACAAACAAAAACATTGGCTGAAATATCTCGTCTGCCATGCACCTCTGTCCTAGACTTTAATGGGGGGAAAAAATCATTGCAAATGGGGGCCGTGGTAACCGGCACGGGATGATGGCCTGTTCTATGCAAAGTGTGTGTCACATGAGACTTTAATGTCTGTGTGGGCTTCCGACACGACTAACGGCGTGCCGTCACTGCCGACGACAGCCAACACCTGTGGCATGTACACAACACATCATTAGCGTGAAAGGCCTTGCACAGAGCTCACCTTTTGCTCTTTGCGACTATCGTCAGCGGCTTGCAACCCACACCGAGCCTGGTAAATCTCCCCCCGCCGATCGTTTCATATCTGCGTCGAATTTATGACGCCCTGACTATTATTGGACTTATATAAAGAATTAATAAGCCAAGGTGTCTCAAATAGCAATCCAATCAGACACAAGTTCCCCCTATGACAGTGTTTTTTTTTTACCACACGAGTCCGCAGCGAATTCACAAGACTTAGGTGAGGATATTCTCCAATGACTCTGTGGATTGCCCAATTAATTCACTGACATTTTTAATTCGCAAGCTGACACCCAAAAAAAATCAACAAAACAGCTTTCACCGGTCGCCTGCGACTACTATTAGAGAAACCATATGCACCTGCCTGCCTTGGTGGCACGGGTATGACGACCACAACGTATCTCTCCACTCGAGTGAAAACAGACAGGGCTTGCGTGTAACAACACAACGCCTTCGACCACGACTCGTAGAGCAATTGCACTTATGCTGCACAGCGATACGACAATGCAGCCGTAGTTATTATCGCATACAACAAAAATAAAAGTAGGTTTTACCATTGGTATTCAAACACCAAATAGAAACCTTTTGCAAGGAGGAATCAAGTTACTGCATTAATCACACACACAGTACTGATGGTGAACATGCAAACAAACATTATTTGGTAATAGATGGCATTGCCTTTGAAACTGATTGGCCTACACCAGAGACTGGATCCTTCTTTAGAGCTGAGTCTCACCGGTGTCAGACCAGAGAACGCCAAAAGGCGAACAGGATAAAGACAATGCACTATCCGAGCATTTTTAGCTCGGGGTGAGCAGCTATATCATGGGGCTTATTTGGCAGTATCAAAGTATTAGAAAAATACGAATAGGTTTTACAATTTATGGCAATAAAAGAGGTGATGTTACGATGTCCAAACACCAAATAGATCGCCTTTAAGCAAATGAATCAAGTCTGCATTAACCACACGTTCTTGTGGTGAACATGCAAACAAAAACATGCTCTGATAATATATGCATTGCCTCTGAAGCTATATGGCCTACACCAGAGACAGCCTTCTTTATGGTCTAGTCTCACCGGTGTCAGACCAGAGAATAACCCCACAAGGCGAACAGTACACGTGCCACAAGTAATGCAGAATTGATTCCTTGCAAAAAAGTATTTATTTGTTTTTTGAACATCTCAACACTTCTTTGATTGCCAGAAAGGGTAACGCCTATTTTTATTTTGTCATGCTTTGATACTGGCAAAAATGTCCAATTATATTACCCCATAATGTAGTAATCGTGTTTTTTTTCTGCTTACAATATATTGCGGTCATTCTAAATCCAGCCTCCCCCCCCCCCACCACGCCACACACCATGTCGGTCATGGGGTTGTTTTTTTTTAACCACGCTTCGCCCACTCTGATCTGTGTGCGTTGGTGAAGGAGGTGTGAGGGCAGCGTCGCGGTTTACATATCACTGGCCACTGACGTTTTGGCCGTAGCCGAGAATCGAACGTGGCTTTGTCAAGGGCAGCGGCGCTAATCGCTGCGCCACAGTTCAGCCCAGTGCAGTTATTATGATGGTATTATCGCGTGACGCATTTGTCACGTTATATAAATATATATATCCGTATTACAAGGTAAAGCAATAAACACATAACTGGCCATTATCACCGTAATCAAATGGACTCTACGATAACACATTCCCGATTGATTCTACAATATATGGGTCATTATGTGGTGCATTGGCGACTGCCCGGGTCATTCGGGTTCCTTACCAACACCAATCACTTCCTACCTCCTTCTACTCATTGCCTGTGCATCTGCAACTTGTTTTGTTTTATTTCTACACAACTTTAGCAAAGATACACTATTCTGGCACCATGCCGGGGCATTGACCACATCTGCCAAGGGCCCCCACCTGCTTTCGTCTAATTACCAGCCTATTCCACAAGGCGATGCTTGGGCAGGGATCAATGTGATGAGAGAGAGGGCAGCGGAGAGAGGCACCTGAAAAGTGGAGATCCATCACCAAGCGAATGATTAGTGATCCAGCAATCACTCCTTACGACCCAGTTATTCGCTCGCTACTACTGCTACCAACCGTGTTTCTCTCCCCGCGAACTTCACTCCTCATCCCTCCTGCCATGTTGAGCACTTGGTCTGGCCATACTGTGTTGTATCATCCGTACTGTTTTCAAGCACCATGCAAAATAACTCTCTCTCTCT
>CM025664.2:9711126-9729005 GCA_014621495.2 Entosphenus tridentatus
GTGCGGCTCGGAATTTATTTTATTTTATTTTCCACAGTTCAGGCTCCGACAGCTCCGCCTGAAATGAATCCCTGTTCATGATTCGCCTCACTCACGATCATCACAATCCAAACGCAAACAAAGCCATTATCATCACCGCTATCATTACAACCTGAAGGCAGATAGACTATAATAATCATGTGCACCATCAGCAATCGGCAAGAGCATCACTAACATCAGCAGCATGAGCAATAGCGTAGCGTTCGGATCAACAGTATAGTCATCAACATTAGCAGCAGCAATAGCAGCATCAACATTAGCAGCAGCAGCATCTCTCTCATAACACTCCGAAGGCACCGTAAACCATATTATGTTTTCACAACATCAAATGCCCGCTGTTTTTGCAGTTCTAATACAATTCCAAGATAAACACAAATATACAATTTTCTTGTATTTTATGTCCGTGTGTTGATCAACGCGCCTGCGATGCACATTGTAATTGTATCGCGAGGAATTCTGAAGGTATTGCGATGCAAACAAAATAATTATTTCTCAATTAAAACTAAAATTAAATCTGTCTTGAATCTGCAAAAAGCTGGCTTTTAGGCTTGGGTACCCATCTGGAAAAAGGAAACTCTTATTTTCTTGTGAAATAATTGTCTGCTAATATAATATGCACAGTGGTGATGGTGGCGGTGAAATAATTTATTCGCAATGTTTGTTCCTGCAAAAATATGATTTGTCCAGAAATGTATTTGTTCTCTTTGTGATGCGTGACCAAACTCGGATTGTTTTTCAGGGCTTCGGATGGGACATTCAAACCAACCGCTGCCACTATTACATTTGCCCTGTCACATCCTTGATGTTAGTGCTAAACAGCCGTAATCACCACTGACGGCAGCCACGCAGCACTGCAATTAATACAACCAATTAGAAAATAATAATAACGTTCAACTTGGGACGTGCCGTGCAGTGTTCGCTCACTCTCAAAGAGAAGATAATTACTCGGAGGCGCCAGGAACCACAAACAAGCGGGACGACAGCCATGCAGTGAGGCAGTGACAACAGTTTCCCAAGCTCTGCATTTCTATATATATTGAGGTGCTATCGGCCAATCCACGGGTGGATTGTGCTGGCGAGCCAGGATAGGGTGAGAAGTGTATCAACATGTATGCGATTCACCAACCATTTCCTCCACAATGCTGGATCACAAGCTTGCTCCAAGCACCATGAGATCAGTCGGAAAACTCATGCATGACACATGGATCCTGTAAAGCGTTCCAACAAGCATCTGACCTCAGTAAATTTAACGTGCCGATTAAAACGACATAACAACGCAATGACCCCATCGAATGGTAAAGGGGGGGGGGGGGCGCTGGAATGGAGTGACTCCACACACGGTGACGTCATCACGGGAGTGTGCCGTCGACGCGGGCGTGTGACGTCAACGCACTGGCCGAGAAGGCTTAATTTATACATTATCATTGATTTTGATTTGCCAAAGTTTTGAGGGTAACGCTTTGGTCAACTTTCCCGGTTTGCTCCAAGTCAAGTCCCCAATAGAGTCACAGATCTATATCAACGTTACATTTCTATCGGGTCAATCTTTAGGGGAGTGCATCGTGACCCCATGCATGTCCACGGACAGACGGACAGACGTAGCTCGTGAACGAACGCTTTCAATCATAATTGAAAAGCACAGACATGACAAAAAAAGGTCCGTCTCTGCACTTATACGTAACAATAATAATGATAACTGTGAAATACGGTAAGAAACGCGAGTCCAGAAATATGTTATGAGCATGAGTCAAGCACCGCAGAGCATTAGCAGGCCGATGTGCACACCCACCTCCTTTATAAATTGAACATTTCAGACTAGCCACAGCGGTTGTGGCCATGCAAGCCAAACTATGGATCATGAAGTGAACCACTGTCGTCTCGAGCTCCTTCAACGCAGGAGGAATAGCAAATCGACAGAAACTCTCTCTCTCTTTAAGCCCTCTCGTGGCTTGCAGACCTGGACATCGGGACATTCAGCTCCCGAACATATTGCCACGCGCAAAAAAAACCGCATTAAACACTCCGGAAAACTCAAAGTCTAATGCACGTAGAAAGATATTTTCTGTTCCGCCAAGAGACGAACTGTTATCTGTGCAATTAAAAATAACCGATGGGCAATCCCCCGCAAGAACGCGTAATGAGTTGAGGAAATTACGGGCAGGTACCTTAGTCCACAAGGCAGGTGTGTGTGTGTGTGCGCGCGCGTCTGACAGCTAATTGTTATCTCCTCAGTACATCACTTCAGCAACAACATCACCACCACCTGCGCATGAAAACGTAATTGTCCTCTTTGGTAATGGCGAGTAATTTTGTAGAGAAAGACTGGCCATAAACGTTTGTTGTTTCGGCAAAGTTCATGGAATGTGCATGACACTGCCATTTTCTTGCTTTGACATTAGATTTTTTACGAATTATTATTGTTCGTAATAATACCGTTGGACGATAACAGATACGGCTATTTTAGTGTACACAATCGACAGGAGGGGCAAGATCAATGGGTTTGCATAATGCACATGCATAATGTACGTTTATCACCATGCATACAACGCGACCGGCAATGGTTGGCCCATAGATTGTAAATGTTGTGGCTTTGCTCTCCAACACACGGGTGTGCTGCACTCGTAACGAATTGGCACGTTCTGTTTACGTGAGAAACCCTCTTACTAATTGGCTGTGTTTCGGGTGGTTGGTGGGTTTAACGACACATTTATATTCATGCCATCTAACCCAAGAGAACCCTCGATTATGGATAACATTGGTCACGAAAGCTTACGTGTTAAACGTTTTTATTGTTGTCGAAGGAATGATCTCAAATTTTACACCTTTTGAGAAATTACACAATTTCATTAATATTTACTTGTTTGAACAAGCGGAAGATTTAAAAACATCGTCGGGTTTTATTAATCTTGTGCTGGCCCCTGTTTTCTGTGCTTGCACCGCAACATGATTTTCAGATTCGTGAGGGCATATATACGAAAAATAGAGGACGCCCAAATCAAACTCTTTCAACGTTATTGACATACCAATCCATATTTTGGAGAGGGCCCTAAATAGAGGTCATGCTGATGAGTTTACCTAAGTGTATAAATATTAAGAGTATTATCTTATCGATTACCCGTGATGCAGAGTCCTCCAATCTCTTGCACTCTGAACCACACGGGCTAAATATAAATGTAAAAAAGAATAAGTTCCATCCCTTCGTCAACCCATTTCCGAATGAAGGCATCTCCGAGCTATATCGATGATGGGGACTGTTTGGCAATACTTCATGTTACTGTTGAGTGCAGTTGGGCTTATGTTGGCTGTGGCCAAGAATCAAATTCATGTCGCCAGGGCTCTTAGCTGAGTGCGCTAACTATTGCCCCAACATCCCCACCCCCCCCCCACAATATATTTAAGTCAAATAATCCGTGCAAAAATACACCAGGGAAGATTGCATTATGTAGTTTCCCACTCAGATGAATATGGGGCGTTACTAATGTGCTGTTTACATCAGTGACATTTCACAGTGATAAAGCAGACGGGTCACTCCTTTCATCGACCAACCATTGTTGACTTCCCCAAAAAGCCATTCGACCGACCCACAAGGGATGATGGGGCTGATGGGCTGATTCGACTCCCCGGCCGGAATTTGAACTCTCAACCTTCTGATTGTGAGCCATGCGATCTCCTGCTGCTCCACCAGCGGAACGATGTTTTGTATTACATTGGCAAAGGGATAGATACAATTGCCCAGGTGTGCTTGCTCACCTGGTAACTTGTGCCAGCTTGTGGGGATTCGTATGGCTCTTTTCTGGGAAAGCTGTGTGAGACCAGGATGCACAAGAGTGGTAAAACAAAGCTCTGTGGTTCATCTTCTTGGTTCTTTCGGTAAAGTCACGTAGAATGGAAACAATAAAATAATAAAAATAAAACATAATAAAATAATTCTCACGACGTTTCGGCCACAACGCAAGCAGCCGTCCTCAGGTGTAGAACAGGTCTGTCGAGAAGACAGACCTGTTCGAAATGTAAAGCTCTGTGGGTGGGAGGTAAAGGTGCAGCCCTGCAATGGTTCACTCACGCCACTGCTAGCAGGTGCGGATACCCTGATCCGCGCAAATTGAAACTTAAAAGTGTCCAGTCGTCGACTGTGGTCTTCCAGAACATACCATACAACGTAAAACGACGCAATGCCCCGATCCACAAATAAAAAGGAGACATTAAAGCGGTATATTCTGCTGCTTCTGGCACGGTTATCTGGCTTGATCACCTGAATGTGAAATCGGAGTTGTTGCTCTGCATCTACATCAGCCATACGAAGGAAGAAGAAGACTGCGAGCAGGACATCCAGTATTAAAACTATGCCTATAAAAATATATATATTTACCAGGTAACATCCACTGAGCTATATAAATATTTTTCAGAAGCGACTTGGCCACAAATGATAGCTCAACGACGTGGCTTATCGTATGGAAATCTATATCAAATGTTCTTAACGCGTGTTGATTCTAGATGTGGAGGGATAAACCGGAGGACCTGGACAAAAATCAACTCGATCACGGGGAGAGAGACACGCAAACGCCATATATCTTGGCGTTAGGGTTGGGATTGAACCCACGCCCTCCTTCATACAGGGTAAATAGAAGTATCACCATCATGAACAAAAATGGAAATAATTATAATTGTCATTCATACATACGTAAAAAAAACTGGTGGAGTTTTGTATTTTTATTATTGTTATTATTACATTTCCACAAGTACATATTTTATGTATGAAATATTCCCCAGAGAGGCAACTAATGATGCTCGCTGGAGGTCGTCCGACAAGGGGAAGAACACTTTGGAATATCTTTGGGGGATCTCAATCTCCGACGGAATGACAAAGCACACACGCGGAGACGTGTTTCCAGGAAGCTAGACTTGGTCGGCTTACGCCTTAGCACAAACGCTACTTTTTTTTGTTACACGCGCTGCAGACATCAAGGCATTAGACCGCTGGCGATGAGCCACCCGACCGTGTGGAGGCATGCACCATTAAAACGAGAGACGTTTCTACGGAACAGGACAAGAGCTCCTTGTCCAAGTCACCGAGAAGTAGACGTTAATTTATCGATTCCCCCCCCCCCCCCAAAAAAAACCTTTTAAAAATGGAATAACTTTGATTAGTGCGATAATAGCACGGTGCATACACGTCTGTGTTTTGCAAGCTCGTTGGACCAAACGTAACAATGTGGTACAAAATGTTATTTTCTTCTGTTGGCTACAATGAGAGAAAATAATGAATTCAGGTTTTTCTTTTTGCGAGAATGTGGTATTGTTTCAACTATATGTCATAGTGGTCACCTTGTATTGAGTGGCGATCGGTGGTGGCTGCGCACGTGGCCTGTAATGCAGCACTGCGGGGGCGAGGGTTGGTGGATCACAACATGATGCGGAACTCCCTTCCCGTGGGGATTGAGGTGCCCATACCCTGGCTCACCACGCGTGCGGGCTAATATCGTGTGCCCCTTCTGTACGGGATAGAGTGTTATCCCCTCGCACGCGTGGATTTTCCCCGAATGCTCCGGTTTCCTCCCACATGTCCACGAATTAATTGGTTGACAACACCCTCAATTATAGACTGCAGACGTTGGTGAATTGTTAGCACTGTCTCACTGCCTGGCTGCCTTCCAGATTATTGGTGATTCCTCGGCAAACATGAGATAAATGACGCGATATAAAAAAAATTAAACATTTGTTTTCGAATTTTACCAAATAAACTCGGGGAAGAAGATCTTTCAGGAAGTGGAAAGAAGCTGCCATGGTATAACGGTTAGACTTGCGAGCTTGGAAGATCCCACCGCCTATGTTTGCTCGGCAGTATACTGTAGATGGGTACACGACAGTGTCATAGATAGGCAGGTTGTGTGCGGTGGGGTGAAGTGTACGCCCACCCAGCTCTTCGAAAACATCTGGCCTGCGTGTAAGTTCGAGAGCTTGCGCCAGTGACGGTCCTTCCACTAGCAGTGGCAGGAGCAAGAAATTGCAAGGCTGCGCCTTTACTTTTTTGAGTGCAACCTTCAGGCTTAAGTGGGTGATGGTGAGCATTTACTCACGAACCCTGCGGGGTTGTTAACCTCTCACGTGGATGAAAAGCTCATGCAGATTGGCTTTTTGTGTCACGGTAACTCGAAAGTTTTTTGCATTTTGTGATAACATTTACCAGCGAAAATAAATTAATAAAATACAAACTTTAAAAAAAAAGAACAAAACCATGACATCATTTATGTTGAAGAAGATGAAACCGCTGCAAAAGAAAGTAATTATGCGATACATGATGCATATGAGCAAACGTGTAACAGTTGTTTTCCAAAGTGCAAAATTACTATGGGATGCAAAACAGTGTAATGGAAATTAAATGTTTCATCGCTTTACATGTTCAGAAGCAAGTCAATCATTACAAAATACAATTGCCCTCTTTCATACGCGTGTGTCCAGTAATAATAATTTGCACTCATAAGGCGCCTTTCGCAATGTCTCATGGTGCCCTGAATGAAAAGGAGAAAGATAATACGTAAATAACTGAATGGCAAAAAACGAGGCAAAGAGGAACAAAACGAATTTGGAAAAAAACATTTTGAACGGAGAAGTTTTTAGCCTGGACTTAAAATCATCAACAGTCTGAGAAGCTGATCTCCAACAGTAGGGAGATCCACAAATGGGAGGGGGGTAGGAGGCAGTTCCATAACCGGGGGGCCCCAGTAGGGAAATCCACTGTCAAGGGGGCACCAGTAGGGAGTTCCATACCCAAGGGGGCACCAGTAGGGAGTTTAACTGCCAAGGGACACCATCAGGGAGCTTAACTGCTAAGGGGCACCAGTAGGGAGTTTAACTGCCAGGGGTGTCGCCACAGTAAACGCTGGATCATTCCAAGAATGCAGCCGAAATCAAGGTTTGCATAAAAGGGCACAATCGGCAGACTTAAAGACGTTGCAGGGACGTAAAATTGAATTATCTCCTGAACATAAAGTGGAGGTAGCCCTTGCAAGGCTTTAAATACAAGCTACAGGATCTTAAATTCCACTCGGCTAGAGACAGGGAGCCAATGCAACGACAGTCTGAGAAACGGGTAGCAAATCTCTTATCTTGATATAATTGAAAAGCACACATTCGTGCGAGTATAGAATGAAATAAATGCCACGCAATATATAAACAACGTATACACTTTGTCAGTGCTTGGGGGAAGAACAAAAAACAACGAAACAAAAACACACAGTGGGTTTATCACGATAATCCATTTGACTTGTTTGCTAAAATGGAATAGAGCAGATGAAATTTCCTGTAAGCTCGAAAGGTCAAAGCAAAGGTCGGCTTGATGCATAAATGTGGCCCCTGCTTTTGACACGGACACAAAGAACAAACGAAAAATGACAAGTTACCCCGAAATATTGGTTTTCTGTAGAGCTAACACAAAAGTAGGGATTTAACAATACATCACGGAAATATGCATTCGGAAGAAAGTTACTCTTTTCAATCTTCACACCTTTCCCAATCAACTGACAGGCTGACTGGTGGTGTGACGGCAAACTTGCCATTGCCAGTGTTTGTCATTTCCACGGCTTTGCATCCCTGCTGCATGAGTTCGTGCTCGCACGGATGTTTTGGAGATCGACAATTGGCAGGGCTGACCGTGCGCGAGCTGTGGAACGTCATAAATTTGCACCTTCACGAAGGAGATGTGCTGTGTTTTTTATTTTATGACACTGCCAATGGAACATTGACCCAACCATAGATTTATTCGGCAACCTCTGCACCTCCATTCAACCTTTACGGTGCATAAACTCACGGAACCACGGTGCATCCCACTGTGAACAGGGCAGCGGTGACAACACAACTATCCGTGCCTACTCAACGGGAAACACGCAGAGATGGCATCCCACTCTGGCGGACGCAATTACCTGATAACGCTTCAGTGTAAAGCTCGTGGTTGTATCCTAAAATATGTCATCATGAAATATATCACAAATTCTGCACGGCTCCCTGCAGCTATGCCACTTGCCAAAATCTCTCTCTGTCAATGTGCCCCTGAAGCAGAAGCATCCTAAAGGCACCTTAGTCTGGCTCTATGAGCCTCATACATTAACAATGAATCTCACCAAATATGCCTGCGTTAGACTGGATATATGAGCATACGATATTAACATGGATATTTACAAATCATGCCTTAACCTGGCTCTATGTGCCTTGCACATGACCAAAATTAACAGTGGAACTCTAATAATTCTAAAGGTGCCTTATTTTGATTATGTAACGCCCTCCATTAACAGTAAATCATAGGGCCCACATTCTTAGTCATGGCTCTGGCTCAATTGAGCTGGCTCAAAGTTACGCTTAACTTGAGCCAGCTCTGAGCATGAGCTAAGCCTGAGACGAGCCACAGCTGAGCGGCTCATGAGCCATTGGAAGCAGCTGAGTGGCTGTTACCTGAGCTGGGCCATGTAAGAGACCAAGCCAGAGCTGAGCTGTGATTAAGAATACTTCTCTGATAATCCTAAAGGTGCCTAAAGTACAGGGGCGTGATTCGTTCAACCAATGCTCTAACAAGAATAATCATGATGCCTTTTATTTTTCCAGAAAAGCATCAATAAGTCCCAAATCGATACAGGATGGTCCTGCATCAATTGGGATGTTTGTCCAAGTCTATTAATGTGTGGTACACATCACCTGAGAATCCATCCACACTTTGGAATTACACTCAAAGCTCAGCACAGTTGGATTCATATCCACTGCTGTACCACTATATCCTGTCTATCTCGCAGCCCAAACATACAACACCTAGTATTCCCAGACAGTCTTACTTACACAAAGTATCTGCTCGACCCGAGCTATTCTGATACTTGCATTGTGTTTGTACTATTCGACTTGTGCCGTTCTCTGGTCTAACATTGGTGAGACAAGGCCATAGAGAAGGCTGCCAATCAGTTTCAAAGACAATGCATATATTGTATAATTATCAGAGCATGTTTGTTTTAATGTCTTGCCACATGTATGTGTCGTTAATGCAAACTTGATAGCTTGTAAAAGGCATCTATTTGGTGTTTGAAGATCTAAACTCTTGCGTAGTGACATAGCGCCGACTGCTGTTCAGCAGCGGCAACTGCGGTGCACAGTTTGCTCACACGCCGTCGAGCACATACGCGGTGTGTGTGCCGGCAGGGCGGAGCAACTGGGGCAAGGGTCACGGAAGACCTCATCTGGAAGCCCCTGGAACCGCTAGTGGGTTCGAGAAGGGAGGCGTGGCCAGGGTGGAGCCAGGCCGCGCCGAGTAGGATAAAAGCAGCAGAGAACAAGAGCACCGGGCTGTCGGTTCTGGGAGTGGATTTGTCTCGTCATTGCTGTCGCATTCGCAGTCTTCGTCGCTGCCGCCTTCACTAGATCATAGTTATTGGCTGTCTCGGGCGACGCCGTCAGTGTAACACGGTCAGGATTGCGTCTAGGCTAGGCTAGACGACTAGGGAGTGCATGAGGGCGAACCTGTTGAAGTTGGAAACTGTGTGATATCTGAATAAAGAAGGTGCCTCTTGCAACTACCTCTTCTCCGATTTGTGCTACACTACACTTGTTTAAATTTCCAGAAAGGTTAAAAGCTCTTGTTATTATTTAATAATTTCCACAGAGTAGCTTCCGAAACCTAATGAGCTTGGGACACATGAATTATGTTTTGGTCGGAAGTTGAATCCCAGCCAAAGTTTCCAATTAATTCGCGGAGGAAACTCAGCGACAAAAAGAAATCTGGGCTCAAAGTTCGCGATGTCCCTTGAGTAAAGCACTCAAGGGACATCGGCGATAAGTAAATACAGGGCACGAGAGACGGACACATCAGCGGAGATACATACAGTGCATTTAGCGATTGATTTATTCTTCCTTTCTCTCAATTCAAAAAAACATCTTTGCGCGTTGATGCGTCCGTGCATGTGTGTAGGTGAAAGATGTCGCGCTGAGATCCTCTTTGCGAAGCTCGGACGATAAAGTGCTTCCCAAGTGTCGTTGCATTGGGACCGGGAAAAAATGAGAAAATACAAAACTCGGCGTGGCTGCACAACGCCCGCTGCCTGACGTGTAAGAAGCACCCTCATGCTCCTGCTCACGCCCCACCATACCCACCACTGGAAGCGAGAAAAATTATCAAATTAACCGGTAACACCGCGTGGAAATTGAGGTCAGGATGTAGCATCCCTTCCCATCAATGAAACATGGTGTTTGGCTCTTAGTGGATTTAGAAGAAGCGAAACGAAGGAGTGCTACATTCGATTTGACAAGACCACACTAATATCAATGTCTGCCACTTACCGCATTGCACGTGACGATTGCACGTGACGATCGCACGACCGTGATCGCTTTTGTTGCGTGTGTACTTTGCACGTTCTGCCTTCATTTTGCATGCTTTATATGTTCGGAGTTTGGATTTTTTTTATAGTCATCAACCTCCGGGGACATTTTGGATACTGGAATTTGTATAAGTTGCAGCATCGAGGAATGGCTCACGATACGGCCGCATGTCGACGTATCGTGAGCCCTAACAGGATCGTAGAATAAATGTACATCCTTGTGGAAGAAAGGACATTTTTCCAGAGCACAATAAAAAATAATCGCTTGACGGATAGAAAAACAAAGTGTTAAAATAAAATGATTAATTCAAGGATTATGGCAGTCAGGGGTTTGGAGTTAATGTTTCTTATTATCTGGCGTAAAAAAAAAATTGCTCCATTTTCAAGAAGCCGAACAGTTGATGCACAATTCAGAGCAAATCTTTCGAATTGCATTCACATGTATCCGTCAGAATGACACATGTGCGCTCTCGATAAGGAATTTAACAAACAAAAGAATACGTCAATAAAAAACGACGCAATATAGTTTTTCAAGTGTTGTCTCTCACATGCCCGAGTGAAGATACGCCTCGCAATATGAACATATTATATTCGCGGCATTGCAGCGTCACCTCAGGACACTTTGTGCAAATCGGCAGCTGTAATAAAGGCATAATGCCCGCTTTTTTTTCTATTTGAAGCAAATCTACGAATGCAAGTTGGTCTCCCCTTGCACTTATCACTCTCATTTCGCATCTCCTTATCTGCCTTAGCCCCTGCGTGCCATCCAACACGTGTAATAAAATCCATTACCGTCAACTGAGCGGTGAATAATAAAAATCGCCCACTGCAAGCAGGCTGTCCTATGAATTTAAATAATGGATAATGGTGAGCCTTATTAACTCGTACAATGAGTGTGCGCGTGCGAGCGAGTGTGTGCGCAATGCGAGCGAGTGTGTGCGCGCGAGGGGCACGCGCATGGCCGCTCCGTTCTTGTCACATTCGCCCGTATATTTGAGTATTATTTAAACTCGCAGCCCCAAAGAACCGGTAACATTTAACAATAACGATGGAAGGGTAGAAATGGTGGGACGCCTTTGCTGCATTCGCACCAGAACCTGTGAGAAAATAATGTGCACGAAATCAATGGGCGTGTGTCAAACGGCAGATTAGGGCCTTTATAATATATATAAAAAATAATATATATATAAAAATATCTTTACCAGCGGCAAATGTTTTCGTTTCTTGACTGCCTCCGATTGTCATGAAAAGGGTTTAGAGAAATCTATTTAAAAACAGATAAGAGCTCGTGTATGCATTATTGTTATTACTAGTATTGTTATTCTTCGTTGCATGGTTTGGAGTAACATCGGAGCCACGATACAATTGCGCGACACCCCGCCCCAAAAAAAATCACGTCCAAATGCAGATGAAATACAAGCGAGAAACTAAATCTGCCTGGGAACTCGTCAAGCTTCAAGTTGCATTTATTAGGTATAGCCCTGTGAGCCATTCGGCTCTTGAATCGGGTGCAACCACAGCAAACAAAAAAACAAAAACAAGAAAACGATGCTGCCCTGGCTGCCCCGGCTGCCCCGGCTGTGGCTGGGGCTCGCTGCCGTTGTTGTTGATTGCCGGCACCCGGTGTGGTGTTGTGGTGTTTGGTTGTGGCGGGCTGGGTCACGGTTGTTGCACTCCATCCTCTCTCCCCCGTGTTTTCCCGCCACATACCTCCACACCGCCCCAACCCCACTTCTACCCTAATTGAGTTCTTATTTTTCTGTAGAGCGTCTTGAGATATGGTTGCATTTAAATACTATACAAATTGAAAATCGTGTTGTTGTAATATGTATCGTGGGTTACCAGGGTTCTTGCAGATATTCCACGCTAGCCACAGAAAACAATGTTTATGGTTCAATGCCGAGGCCAGAAGCATTTTCCATATCTTAGTGGCCATTAGCACCTGTAAAAATTTCCACGTACAAAAAGATTGTATGTAATACGAATATCATTCTGTAAAGCTACCGAGACTGTAAACGTCAGCGATAAACGGATGTATTATTTCTTATAAAGTATAAAATCATGTAAATAAGAACCTCAATTCACACCATAGTGAAGGAGTATGGTTATGAAATGAATGCATGATAAAAAATGTATTTTGCTTACGCCCAGCTTCATCCCTTGGCGCGTTTATTTATTTATTCCTTTATTCATCACAAAATATATATTCAACTGTAATATGCATGTATGTAATCTGGTGCAAGGTGCTTGTGCAAAGTGGCTGACCGTGCAGTTTCCGTTTGACGAGTGTCAATTTTGAGTTGATTATGTGGCGCATGGGATCGGCCCAGTGAAGGATGCGCAAGGCGAGAAATGGAGATCGTGGTGACAACACCAAAGGTAAGAATATTCTCAAACGGCAAAACATATTACGACATACACTTGCAGCTGAACTTAAGTTGTCACCATAACTCTACATTATGGATTAATTGCGACGAAAAAAGACACGCACACATGATGAATACAGTCTCATGTAAATTATGCATCATATAATTGGCCGCCATTTTGTCTTTCGTTGGCGGCTTAAATATTTAATTATAGTCCATAAAATCAATAAATGCCACATTTTGCTTGATTTAATGATTTCACATTTGACATTCGTTCGAATGTGCATATAGATCGCAGTCAAAACCAGTTTCAAAGCATACGTCGTGCAAACTGTGTGGGCCATCACAAGGGGACATGTGTACCTAATACGCGGGACATGCGAAGAAAAATAAGATGTCGTGAAGAGGTCCACGATGTGTAGGATGATCCTTCAAGTCAAATGGCAAACCTCATATCGTACAATAAGCTGTGCAAGAGGTCAGGGCACATATCGCTTAGTGCAGTAATTCAGAAGGAGCCAGCTCACTGGATCAGGACGTACCCCTAGAATGCCTTATAAGATGTTTCTTAAGGTCACATTAGCCTTTGAGTCGGGAGAACCAGAAAAATAAAGTACACCCAGTGAAGGAACACCAAGATCTTGTTTATATGGACTGCTGGAACGTGTGTGGTATGGTTTTGTATTTGGCGACCTCGTCAAGAACACATCTGAATAAGGACAATTTACCATAACTCTGGCAAGTCATCCAGATAAACTCGTAAAGTATTTATATTGTAGGCTTTCCGCGCATCTGATTAGCTACGTAAGCTGCAAAATAAGTTCAACGTAAATAAATATGAAAAGTATATATATTTTGTATATTATTTAACATTATATATGACAATGATAATAACAATTAAAGTGATGAATAGCATTTTCTACTCAACAAATCCAGGTGAGTGGTGGTAACTTTGCTGCGATTCGATGCGAGCATTCCCACATTTTGTCCCCACCCCACCCCCTGCCCCCAACAGAACAAAAATCCCACGGCTTAATTTTTTGTTCCAGCAAAAGCCACGCGCAGACCCAAAAAAAAACGAATTCTACATCATTCAACCTGCAATTACCAGTGAGTGGCACCGCAAAATAATGATTTAATTTGAACGGCAGGGTATGCTCCACGCCCAAAATTCGCGCGTGTCGTTCCGCGTTTCTCTCGCGGTGCGTTGGCTTGACGTCGCCATTCCGCCGACCCTGTCAATAGCCTCACTGCTGGCAGGGGCGACGTGCCCCGAATACCAATAAAGCAAACGATGCGAGCGAGACGCGAAATGCGCAGCGTGTTGGTGTGTACGCCGCACACACGGTGCGCACACAATGCTACGCGCCGGGGAAACTTTTGGTTGTTGCTGCTGCTCCCACCTCTAGAGACAGCTCTCGTTCGTTCATTTACATTGTTACCAGCTGTCAAAAAATGACACGCAAAAAAATCACTGACGATCTCTGAGGTTTGTGGGTCAGGCCCTAACTGCATACCATTAATCCATTTGCAATGCACCCATTTAGCAATTACCGCTGGGATTTCCATAATTGCTTTAATTACTAGTTAGAAAATATGGATGACATTAATAAATCAGAAATAGCAATTGAGATTATTTTTTTTATTTCCATATAATTTATGCGCTTGCCATTCCCAGCCATTGTTTAAATTATGCAGCCTCAATGCATACGAAATGTACCGGTGAGAACATCCAATCATTCATTTATTTCGTGCCATATTTTTTTCGTTGCCACAGGCAATTCTGACATGAAACGCTCTGGAAGCAGATATGGATCTCGGGATGACGCAGGCTCTCATCCCATCATCATCATTATCATAATGATCAGCCATGATCAATCCACTGCTGGATGAAAGCCTTCCAAAGCCGTAACCCCCTCTCGTGATTATGCAATGTGCTCATACACCTGGCACCTGCTGTGTGCATGTGCTGATTTCATCGCTCCATTTCCTCGGTGGACATCCTCTCAGGCACGTTCCCTTCCTTGGCTGCATGCTACTCAATATTCTCACCCATAGCTCCAAGGCCTCGCGTGCTCGCCAAATCAGGGATAAGGTAGCAGAAAAACCACATTACTCTGCTTGCTTGGAGAAGCAATTCTCGAGAAATCCGAGCATCCTCGTTTCATAAAAGCGAGGTACATAACTTCTGAATTGTACCAAACTTGACCAATATTAAACGTACAAATGACACCACTTACCAGTGGACATACGTAATACAATAAACTGAAATTTGAATTTGCATAGCATCTCAATGCAGCTGTGTCTCAATGTTTTGTAAGAAACAGGGGGACATGGGCACCTGGAGGAAAGAAGACTTAAATGTTCATTTTATAAAGAACAGAGACAGGCATTGGAAAATTGTAAGGCCTTGAACGTAGACGTGAACGTGGGTAGGCAGTCTCCAGCATGAAAGGCTGAGGCAATGAGATTTTCCAGACGCTACGAGCAGCAGAGGAGAAAAGGCGATCTCCCCCTGAGCAAAAGGTTGACACGCGGTTATGGCAAACATCCTAGTTGGTGGAGTGGAGAGTGCATGGAGGGGGGAGCAGACAAGGTAAGAGGGGAGACGGAAGGGAATACGTGGAGAGGAGCAGAGCGAGATGATATGGGAGAGATAGGCAGGGGTGAGACCATGTCCAGAATTCCCCTACTTACCCTTACCATCTCCAAGGACCTTGGAAATGGTGAGGGTAATATTGATATTGCTCTGGAATTGCATTGAGAGCCAGTGGTAGTGCTGAGAGTATTCGAGGGATGTGGTGTCGTTGATGGGTGTGGGTGAAATGTCTGGCGGTGACATTTTAGATCATCTGAACGAGAGTGCACGTGAGAGATTTGTGGGAGTCTGTAGAGGCGAGACTTAAAGTAATAAAGTCGAGAAGCAATGAAGGCATGGATGAAGTTCTCAAGCAGCAGCTGGGGTAAGGAGCTGGCAGATTGGGGAGGTATGTGGTCACGCAGAGTTGAGATGTTATCAACTTCTAAGCCATAAAATCTCGCACGAGTATTTCACGACACAAAGCACTGGTGTAGCTAGACGCTAGCACAACGCCTCAGCAGTAATCCTTACTTGAAGTCGATAGAACCTTGCAACAAAACATAATTTACAAAGCAGCCTTCATCAACAAGCCTTATGAAATGACTTCACAGTCGCAACTATTGTTGTACGAATATCAACAAACTTACAACAAAAACACCCAACTGTGACATTGTCTTATTTCAGAGCGGCAGTATTACTTGACCTGCCCTCAACTAACACTCGACTCGGACAGAGAGATTGTTATCTAGGCAGGTGAGAAGCCAACTGAACCACAGACCTTCTGGCATTCCTGAAAGCCACATCATAGAATTCACTTGGTAGTTTGGCAGCAGATGGTGGTGTCCCAACAGAGGTGAGCGTTTTATTCACTGCGAATTTGTGCAAACTGGAAAAGCGCGCATTTTTTTTCTTCTTCTTGTTACATTCAGCAATACGTGGCAGAGCAGATGAGAGGCAATTTCCTCGCTGCTTATGCTGACACAAGCGATACTGCACCCCCCCCCCCCCCCACTTCTGCATCGGCGCCAAATTCACCCACATCATTTTTTTTCTCCACCCGGTTGTTTAAGGGGCACCGAGCCTTGTATTCTCGGCAGAGGTCCCCGGCTCCCATCGCAGGTGACAACTCTTCTGATTGGGAAACCTTTACGAGGGAGAGAGAGAGAGAGAAAGAAAGAAAGGGAGAAATGGGAAAACAAGCCCACCCCCCGCCTCCCACCCTCCCCACACAATCTCCGGCCACCACAAGCCTGCGAGGCCTACAGCAAAGGGCAACATCATCATCATCATCTCCGTACTCTCTGACAAAGGGAATAAGGCAACGCCGGCGGCGATCGCCAAAGCATCGGACTGGAAAATGTACTGGGCTATTATGCGAGGCAAGTGAGCGTCAAGCTCGGAGAGTAACCTTTTGGCCAGTTGTCACACGCACCACTGCTAAGCATGTGACAACATGCCCACGTGATGGAGAAAAAGAGGGAGACACAAACTGCCCCCACCCCCGGACCCCCTTTAACAATTCACCGCCGTCGTCAAGCAGATTGTGTGCGACTTCTGGGACACTTCTTGGACACGCGCACGTTGATTGTGCAGCAAGGGTAGGGGCCGGCGAGGAGGGGAATGGCCGAGTAATAACGCTTCTGTTCACCGTCGCTGGGCTTCTTGCCCTGGGGGGGTGCAGTCACACCTTGGAAAATGGTTGGTTCCCCGGCTGTCGTTGGGTCGATTCCAGACAGGATCCGCGAAATTTCACTGCCGCGTCGTCACGGATAAGACGAAATTCCCTGCGCTCAAATGCCAGTAAATCTGCGCAACCGTTGTGCATCTACAGATTTTCGCCGGTGGCGCAGTCAGTCGGCATTTGTGTCACCGCGTCGAAGGGAACAAAAAAAACTGCGGACTGAAACTCAACCCTACAAGCACCCCCACGCGATTTGTCGTCCAAAACATTGTGGGCATCTCTTAACCGTGCCTAAACATATTTGTGTCGTGTGAGGGAAACCCACAATGCCCCACACAAAGTACAAACTGTTTTTATTTTACAAGGTAAGGCCCACTGAGCTATATCGGTCTTTTTCAGAAGTGACCTGGCCACGAATGATAGCTCAACAAAGTGGCTTATCACGTGCAAATATATGGCAGCTAAATACACTAAACGCGTAACGTTGATTCTAAATGTGGAGGAAAAATCCGGAGCGCCCGGAGAAAAATCCACGCAACCACAGGGAGAACGCGCAAACTCCAAATACACAGCAGGCGTCTGGGTCAGGATCGATCCCACGACCTCCTGTATACCAGGCGAGGTAGTTAACATCTCAGGATTATCGAACCCACGACCTCCTGTAAACCAGGCGAAGGAGTTAAAATCTCTCAGGATTATCGAATCCACGACCTCCTGTAGACCAGGCGAGGTAGTTAACATCTCTCAGGATTATCGAACCCACGGCCTCCTGTAGACCAGGCGAGGTAGTTAACATCTCTCAGGATTATCGAATCTACGACCTCCTGTAGACCAGGCGAGGTAGTTAACATCTCTCAGGATGA
>CM025664.2:9736853-9750363 GCA_014621495.2 Entosphenus tridentatus
ACCTAAGAGTATGAATCCTTGCAGTCACGAAAGCTTCAAATCTAGAACAGTGGCTTCTCAACAGCTCCCTCGGGCAGAGGCAGGCACGCCAGCGGCGACGTGAGCAGGCGGCTGCAGGTGCTGCGCCTTTACTTTGAACGTGCCAAACCGGTAGACGCGGATCACTGCACTGCTTCACCGAACATCTGAACGCCGGTGAAGCAAACGACTTCTCGTCATCATGGGACGGGGGTGGCAGAGCCTTGCCAGTCGGTTAGCCCCCTGGCAGCAGTGCTGGCAAAGCACACCAAGGCAAGTGAGGTCTGTATGACGTCCTCTTGCATGGAGAGTAATACTATTCCGTTTATGTTATCGCTTTTCATCAAGTATCTCAAAGCGCCGTACAGGGGACAGCAGCAGCAGACGCTCAGCATGAAATATATGATATTACAAATGCATTTTAAGAATCTATTTACTAAAGGAATGCATGCTGAACTTCTTAAGCACCGCACGTAGCCGACCGTGCTAATCGAACGTGCGGGGATAGTCGGGCGTACGATTTGTCAGTCATGCATATGTGCGATGTCGTCTTCTTGGGTTCCATTAGCCTATGTTTGTATTGCTAACAATGATTAAGAAGTGAGCGCGATGTGGAAATTGGCAGACTCTGCCTGCTTTGCTTTCAACCTTGATTACAGCTTTTCTCTCCCTCTAAGGACTCGGTAAAGCCTTAATCACCAAATGTCAGCTGATACAACATACTACCACTGCTGCTGCTGCTGCACTCATTCTTGTAAGAGATCACATTATAACACATGCCTACGGCCCCAAACTGGTTTTCCATCCATCCACCTGCACATCCACTGCTAAATATCTCTGAGCTTTTACAAAATGATTTACGCCCCGAGTGTCACTCATACACCTCTTGTCTTCCCTTCCTGTCTCTCCTGCTCCTCGGTTAAATAAAACAATGCTAAATCCACCACCTTTCAACAGCCGCATGCATGATGGCAAGCCACTTCTACTAGGTCTGGAATGGAATTCCTCTCGCTGTTTCACATCCGACTTTTGTGCCATTTAAATCAGAAATTTGTCCATTTATTTTCTTTGTCGCATACAGTTGACGAGCTTCTGTGCACTGCGGTCACCCATCCAAGCACTGCCTAGACTCAACCCTGCTTAACTTCAGAGATCTAATGAGATCGAGAGAATTTCGAGTGATTTGGTTAAAGGCCGTACATATATTTTTTTACAGTTGCTGAGCACAGGGCCCAAAGGCTCAAAACGCAAAGCTACCAGCAACAAACAGCACGATTAAAGTGAGAACAAATAATATTTAATGCATTTCTTGGATGGCTCTGGGAAGAGAGGCGATTGGAGAAAATTCCAAAGCGGGGCAGTGCGAGGAATGAACCAGAAAGAGAATTGTCTCGACCTGCAGTTTGGGTAGTTGAACACCGTATGGATGAGACCAAACGGCCAGTCTGGTAGACCCAGCAGTGTAAATAATTACGCTATAGAGAAAGTACCAGATTCATGAAGCCACATTCCGTTGTGTTGTTATAATGTATGGGCAGCGTCGGGCATACGCACACCCACACTCAAACATGCAACGTAACGCAATCCCAAGAGGCTTGTGCGGATCATCAGCGGGGGGTGGCAAGCAGCCGGTGACCTTCCCAAAGAACGGGGCCCCCGGCTCTTTGCTTAACGGCAACCGTGACTCGGCGTGGCTCCGCGCGACACCTTTGAGCGATGAGCGCAACGAAAAGTCGTCGCTTTTGGACGGCCGAGCCGTGTTACGCAACGGCCGCCCGGCGCAGCGCCAGCCTCTTGCTCGAGGCCCCTCCGCTTAATCCGAGTTTGCCGCTCGGTGCAAGTCGAAAAATTCTGAAGTCATTGATCGATATGTTCTTGTTCTGCACACAAGCACACAAGCACACGGGTGCGGCGTTCCGCACACGTCTACCGCATCTCCGCTTCGTTTACGCTTCGCGTGCGAATTGTCAGCGTTGTCGGATTTCAACAGCTAGAAATATTATATATGTGCGGGCTAGAAACAAGTGATGTATATACTTCTAGATTTGAAGCTTTCGTGACTGCAAGGATTCATATTCTTAGGATTTTTACGGAAAAGTCACGTAGGTAAAAAATTTAAATTAATGAAAGTAAAATAAAAATAAAATAAAAATCACGACGTTTCGGAGGCAACACAAGCGTCCGTCTTCAGGTGGAACCATCACAGCACGATAGCTGTATCACTTTTACCTACTTTACCAAAAAAAACCTAACAATATGGATTTATATGCTCTAAACTAGATCTGGGCTATGTGATTATGATGTAAGTAATAAATTCGTATGGTGATGATTGCTTTGATGAATCGACTCCTCGGATAACACGAAAATAGTTGGAAAGGGTTTCACATCTGTTCAAACCACAGGTGCCTCTGGTCGACGGGTGAGGCGCAAGGCTGGTGACATCATATGTGGCGTCACACTGGGCATAGCTTGTAGGGCGTTGCCTGCCTTCAGAAGATAGGACGTGGGATCGGCCGCTATTTTCAAAGGGACTCGAGAAATCGATCACGAAAGGTAGTCAATTACATCTTCTTGGTTCTTTCGGTAAAGTCACGTAGAAGGGAAGTAATAAAATAATAAAAATAAAACATAATAAAATAATTCTCACGACGTTTCGGCCACAACGCAAGTAGCCGTCCTCAGGTGAAAACCAGGTCTGTCGAGGCGACAGCGTCTGAATGAAAAATCACACGTGCTTGGAGCATGTATATAAGCTGGATTGGAGGGGGGGAAGAAAGGGGGAGCCTTAACAAAAGAATATGCATATCAAGAGGAATTTAGCATTAGTCAGGTCGATTCGTCAGCTAAACAACTGTAATTGACTAAATTTCGATTTAAAGCTTTCGTGACTGCAGGGATTCATCTTCTTGGTTCTTTCGGTAAAGTCACGTAGAATGGAAGTAATAAAATAATAAAAATAAAACTATATTTAAAGCTTTCGTGACTGCAGGGATTCATCTTCTTGGTTCTTTCGGTAAAGTCATGTAGAATGGAAATAATAAAATAATAAAAATAAAACAATATTTAAAGCTTCGATTTAAAGCTTTCGTGACTGCAGGGATTCATCTTCTTGGTTCTTTCAGTAAAGTCACGTAGAATGGAAATAATAAAATAATAAAAATAAAACAATATTTAAAGCTTTCGTGACTGCAGGGATTCATCTTCTTGGTTCTTTCGGTAGACACCGACCAACAAAGGTATCTTCCACAGCCACACATGGGCAGCAATCTCAGCATGTGTTGCATACCAAGATGACGTCGCCATTCTCGCGGATGGTTCTCACACAGCCTTGTGACGGCCACGAGATCAAAAGAGCGGAGATTGACATGTTTAAGTTATGCATCCAGAAAGACAATAAAGCAAATGTCGAGTGGCTTCCTGCTGATCAGGGCTCGTCAGCATTGTCCTGGAAAGCCATCAGTGCCAACTGCTGCCATTGGTGCTTGAGATTACTGGTGTTGAGGAGTTGTCCACCCACACATTGTGGAAATATTCGGCACAGGCTAAGGGCAGTATTCAGAAACAATGCCAGGGCATATACGTAAATATAAATGTACTTACCTTTGAGAGTGTCGGTGTCAGTGTGTGTGTGCGCTGCGTAACGAACAACAGCAACCCGAGTTCGATTCTCGCTCACGGCCAACACCAGGGACGATATTTTTAATCGGTACTGGGCCTCCCCCCTAGGTCGACTCAGCTTGAAATGAACTACTGGTGTGATGCGTAAACATCGCCACTGGGAAGACAAAGGCGGCTGGGCGCAGTGCTGGCCACCCATCCCCCACGAGTGCCGTGTCGGCCTTCACAGGTGCTCGCTAACAGCACTTGCCCCAACAGTCTGTTAAGGCTCCACGGGCCGTCCTCGTGCAAGACTCTCGTTCGTATGGGTCTCGTTTGGGAAAGTTTGGTCAAGTTGCGATATTTTTTTTTTAATTTGGAAAATCCGGAGCGTTCAAAATGATAGAAGAAGAAAAAAAAACTCCATGAATAAATGGGGGATGACATTCAGATAGGTCAGCAACCTAACACCACTGCGCTCCTCATGCAATTCTAAAGCTATTTGTTTTAAATGCCAGAGCGAGACATTAATTAACATGGACACCCGCCTCTGTATTACAGCACTGATTATGCGTGGTGGCGGCTAATCGGATTAAAAGGTTTATGAAAAGGGGGCATCTACCTGCCAGATGAGAAACAATCCCCCCTCTCGCGGGCTTAACCATGATCCTTAATAGATCGAAAGACACTCATCACATATGTCCTTTTATATATATACACATATAGCAGAACAAGGGGAGAACATGCAAAAGATGTGATATTGATCGGGCTCATTCTCAGAGGTGAGAAGTGGATGAGGGGAGTTTCTGGAAGGGTCCGGGGATGTTGGGAAAGATGCCCAGGGGCAGAGATGGAACGAAGCTGCTCTGACTACTTGAAGAATGGAATGAATGTAGAGTTAAGTAAAGAAGAAAGCTCACTATTGGAGAGGACTGGGCCGAAAGCCTTGCGCCAGAGACCTGGAACTGTGTACAGGCTGATACTATTAAAACTAAACACATTTTAAAGTTGTATTTTACCAGGTAAGGCCCACTGAGCTAGTATATAGCTTTGTTTCAGAAGCAACCTGGCCATAATCGATTAGTCAAGGAAGTGGCTTATGTGGAAATGTGTTACAGCCAAATACTCTAAACGCATGTTGATTCTAAATGTGGAGGGAAAAACCGGAGGACCCAGAGAAAAATCCACGCGACCACGGGGAGAGAGGCATGCAAACTCCAAATATACAGCAGGCGTCAGGGCTGAGATTGAACCCACGATCTCCTGCATACCGGACGAGGTATTTACCAGTTTGCCAATGTTCCTTCTTCAGATCAGAGGGAGAGACTGGGCACGAGTAGATTGCCTCGTACTACAGTCGGCTATAACACTTTAGGTCGCGTGGTTGTGAGAAAACTGAGACATTTTTATGAGAAAAGTCGACTCGTTCAAATTTTCCATTTTAAAAAGAAAGCCGACTAGTAAACTACTTAATTGGGTAAAACCACCATAATGGAAGACTACGTTCATCTGTGAAACGTAGCGCCTCCTGTGATAGCCTCGCTCTATAAGTAAGGCACGAATACCACAATTTGCTGCGCTAAATTATTTCTGTTAATAATAGTTTACGAATATTACGACTGCTTTTCCTCCAGCCGTGGAGGCAAGACGGGCATGTGGGACCCCAGTGGAACAGGACGCAATGCATGGGAACGTAGCGTTACGACACCATATCATGTTGGCCCTGGGCCTAAAGCCTTCAGGCGATTACTTTTCTTCTTATTATTTTCACAGTGGATTGTGGGATAGTGTGGAAACAATATTTGTCTGTCACAGTTAAACACGCCCCCCCCCCCCCTTTTGCCCCAGGGCATATCAATCATTTGTTTTTATCAGTGTTGCTATTGCAGGAAGAGAGAGAGCTGTGTGTTTCTTTCTCTGTGTTATCGACATTCCAGGTCACGTGTCATTAGCGATGTTGCACCACCGCGACTGTAGGCACGACTGTTCAAAACTCGTGCGGCTTGGCAAGACACATCACGCGTATGTTGAAAGTAATATGCAAGTCCTTTACAACTTTGTGAATGCATAATTTTGAAGTGACATCTGCAATCGTATACAGTCCACATGATGTATGTTTGAATCTTATTAATCTGTCCATTTGCTTCAAACTTCTGAGATCACTTTGTTAAATTTCACCCACTCCCTCTTTCAATTCCCCTCTTTTTTATCTCTCATATGTTTCAGATTAACAATCGACCATAACTGCTTTAATGACTGCAGTTACACAGACTTTGTTCTGAAATATCGCGAGACATGAGCAGACCGAAATTATAACAGGCCTTTAGAGAGTAGCTTCATACCGAATGAAATCAAATTTAACCCTGCGCAGGAGATATAGGGACAAAAAGGAAACTCGACAACCTACGGAAAATGGTCGGGTCAAAGGTTAGGCCCTGCAGTTACTTGCTTACATCATTGATGTCAGGAAGCGTCTCCACTAGAGGGAGTAATAGACCGCCCCTGTAGAGGGTAGTTTGGCATACTGTTCCAAAACTGGACAGAATTATTGAAAGAGTGGGCAGGACGCACACTTCACCGACCACAAGCTGTGGGATTTGAGAAAATGTCGCCGTCGTCTTAACTGCCACGCATCGGGAGACCGAACCGAGCAGGCGACCCTCCGATTTGCAGGTCCAGAGCGCTGCCTATTACGTGACATCAGCATCTCATTAAACCCTAGAGCCCGATATAGTAAGAAAGTATACGGTTCATTAAACACACTTCGCTGTTTTTTGGAGAAGTATTTTTCATTATGGTACAGGACCCCTGGTTTTGTTTTTGGTCATCTGTAATGCGTATTACGTTGTCAGCAGAGGACAGTTGTACTACACTCCAACGGCCATGCTCCACCGCCTTCACAACCCTCACTGACCAGCAATGGGGAAGTATGGTTAAATAACCCCCAAGGCGTGCAAGGCATGGAGAGGCCCTCATCCAGCATTGGATCGAAGGAGGGCAGTGCATGTACATATAATGCTTTGAAAAATAATGAGTTTTTTTCTTCTTCTTGTGATTAATAATTAACATCTAACAGTGGCGAGATGTTAACTACCTTACCTGGTATACAGGAGGACGCGGGATTGACCTCGACCCTGACGCCTGCTGTATATTTGTAGTTTGCGTGTTCTCCCCGTGGTCACGTGGGTTTTTATCCAGGTCCTCCGCTTTTTCCGTCCACATTTAGAAACACGCGTTTAGAGTGTTTGGCCGCGATAAATTTCCACGCAATAAGGCACTTTGTTGAGCAATCATTTGTGACCAGGTCACTTCTGAAAAAGAGCTGCATAGCTCAGTGGGCCTTACCTGGTAACATAAAATTAGAATTTAAACTGGCACGTTTGTCCACGTGACAACTGTGATAATTGGCTGTGTCGGGTGGAAAGGGGGTGCATGACACACATTCTATTTACGCCATCTGACCCAATAAAAGAATTACGAATCATAATATTGGGTTGGAAAGCCCACGTGTTAAACATAAATTGTGAATCGTAACACACTGCAGATTGAATTCGCGTCTAAATGTACCTGCATTTCAAGACGCTGTACAAAACGATTTCAAAGAAGGAAAATGGATAATTTTTTTATAGACATTTTTAGCCACTTCGTAGAAAGGAGACAGTCATAGGCAGAAGAGAAGAGGCAGGTTCTGAGCCTGGATTTGTACAGGAGCAGGGAGTTGGCAGCACAGTTATAATATTTGAAAAGCTCATGAAACACAGATCAATGATATACAATACTAGCTAACCGCTTGCAGGCTTTGCCCACTTTGTGTCTCAGCTTTACCATCGCACTTGATTCGCGAACAATGGGGACCATGTATATTTCAGTGTTCAGCACGAGACTAAAATAAATGTAGAATGCAAAAGGTGACCCCATGCCATTGGGTGAAACTGATCGTTCTGTACATTTTAATTGCCGAAAGTAGAAAATTGTATTGTTTGTATTTGTGTAGCTAAACTACAGCCAGGCTCCCTAGCACCTCTGAGAACATCGTTAGCATTTCCATCAGCACCCGCTCACACGCCTCACTACATATGCACATAAGCTCACGATCTACTGTGGACGAGGCTTCCACGAAAATCAACCTGAGGGTTCTGTATATAAAATGCAAAATAAAAAGAGCGGACTTTTGCCCTCCACTCGAGTCGTAGTGATTTTCCGTGACATATTTAGGTCAAAGTTTGAGAGCTCGGTAGGGGGACATTTTTTCATGTCATGCTCCTTGATCAGAGAGGGCTTTCAAAGGAGAATGCAGGCCATAGCTGCAACGAAGCAAGCTAATTTTAAGCGGTTGTTTTCATCCATATAGCTTTGCTTTTTCTAGAGAGGTGGTGCATGATGGATATATTTTAACAAGCGATACGCTCGTGCAGTTTGAAAACTTTCCGTTTCCTGTTTTTTTGACAAGCCTAACTATAACATATTACGTGAAGGGCATCGGAGGTTAGAACAGCAACAAAATCCACTGCTGTATTGGACTTCTATTCTCACTAGATAATGCCACAGTCCATCGACTATTTCCCCCGTTAAGGTCGATACAAATTATTTCAGGACAGTTGCTTGACAGATCGGTAAAAAATGTAGATGCATTATTGAAAGGATATGGGTCAGAAAAGGGAGGTTTTGAGCAGCACACATATAGTATTTGAAATGCTAACTACCAACTTGGTGAAATATGGTAAAATGACCTGCATGACCCAGCAAGGTGTTGAGAGACTGATATCCACAATGGTTTGTACATGTGCATATACATCAGTAATTTATATGGAAAAAAAATATTTCACATTTTCGAGGCATTGTACATTCCATCAATAAACACACTCCCTGGCATTATAGGTTGTAAGCGTCCTTATTTGCAGAGCTTATTGTTTGCATTTCACATGGTTGGCCGTTAATTTTGAAAATGATTTAACCAAAAAGAAATAAAGCATAATCAGATGCATTCATTGGAAAATCCTTTTTGGGGCAATTGGGCTCACATCGAACATCCCAATAAAAGCCATAAAAGCTGGAAAAATACGGCTTCTCATTCCGAACTCGGCGCAGACAAAAAAGTGCATGCCCGCTTAATCCCAGTTTTTGATGCCGTTAAAAACTTTACATGCAGGGGGAAGGATAGTTAATTTAAACTGGTGTGGGCTGCATTAGGTGACTGACATTTCAATTACTGTGTGCATCCCCCTGTGACTTCGGTGCCTGTGAGAATATTACAAACGACAGAGATTTAGCCTCTCTCCTTTTATCCGCACAATATAAGGAGGAGGGAGGGGGTGGGAGGATCAAAACAGATCCTTTTTTTTGCTCGACGCCAATCTGAGCCATAGCACAGGCAAGTCAACGCCACGCTGTCCTGCTGACTCGGCCAGAGGGGCATGGTGCAAATCGGCTTGCCACCTGTCCTGGGTGTACCGATGATTGTTCCCCTTTTTGAGGCAACTGTCCTTGGACATCTGTAAAGTCTTCCCAGGACATTATAAGTCTTGTTTTTTGGGGGGTAATTTGCATAATGTACTTATGCTGATGTATGTATGTTGAATATCTTTCACATCGTACGTAGCCAACCGTGCTAATCAGAGGTGCGGGGGAAGAACAACAAATAATAATGATACGCCACCCACAACAAGCTATTTACATGTGGTCCTCCCCTCTTCCGGTATCGAGAGATATTTTCCCCATGATATTTCATCGTGTTCATTGCACGTGGGAGATTTTCCTGGCAAACCTTTCACTCAAGGGCTTCCATGGCAGCTCTTTCCTCAAGGACTTAAGGTGGTACGATGCTAATTTGAGGTTCATCTTATCCAGCCTCGGTCATTTATCTGTGACATGAGCCCCACATTTTAACAGCCCCTTGCTGACGCCTCGCCACCCAAACACTGAATTATCCTGCAGTTCTGAACGCCGCTCATTAGTGACCTGTGCAAAATGAGGCAGACCGAGCGAAATCTCGCTCGTGGTGTCCAGCACGTGTTTGTTATTGTTGTTATCGTTTGCATTTTTGGCTTCTTCAATTCTCACAGCCAACAGGCAGAATGGCGGGCGGCTTAAACACAGCGTGTTGGCACAGTAGGGAGGGGGCCATGTGATTGGATCTGCCAGTCATCAACGTTAACTCATAACACCTGGGTCTGTGCTGTGACCTCCTGCCAGCGAGCCCTCGACACTTCACATGGCCTCACAGTGCACCTAGCCGGGCACAAGCACTGTGCTGACGTCACCGCCACTGAGAGGCGAATGGTGGCTATTGTTGTTGGCGTTTTAAACCTCAGGCAACCATCGATCAAATGGTGTGCTGTTAATACATGTACTCCATCATACTAAACAATACAATTTGGAAATATAAAGTACCCAGGTGAAACCACATCTCAAGGCACCATAGAAAACAATGGAACAAAGGCAACCCACTGCTACAATGAATACTCTTGCATAAATGACAGACGTATTTTATCTTACGTAAACATTCCAAATTTCATATTCCAAAGATGAACTTTGCCTCAAAGAAGAAATGTTACGTAAATATTACGATCGTAAAAGCAGAAACCTATCGTAAAAAACTGCAGTGAAAAAAAACCTGCAAAAATCCTTTCCACCCTAAAAGCAATTTTGGTGAAATATCCCTAACTCAGCAAAGCAGAAACGCTTACAACGGCAAGTGACACGACTCGACATTCGGTCAGTGACCCCAAAGCAACCGGGGCTTGCAGTGTCATGGCATCAACACACTCAGAGGTGAGGCTAAAGGCGCAGCCCTGCAATTCCTTGTTCACGTCACTGCTGGCTGAAGGGCCTTGCACACTAAAGGCAGTCTCCAGGGAGGCCCTCCAGAGCGCATTGTTGGCTGACCCAACCCACACTTTTACTCCACCACACGCGACCTGCCGATGGACTAACCGTGGTGTACTCGTTTATACTGCTCGTGGCGTTGACAGAGGCAGGGGTGGGGGTTACGAAAGGACGCGCTCCATGGTTTCAGTTTAAGAGCAGGGAGATTGAACCAGAAAATTCTGGAATTGCACAAAAACTCTCGTATTGTCGCTGGGTTCATCGTGCAGTGCGTGAATCATTGCGCTGCTTCTCCCCGATCACAACATGTATTGTCATACTCTTTAGTTCTTTCGGTAAAGTCACGTAGGTATAAAATAAAATAAACCACGACGTTTCGTGCGCAACACAAGCGTCCGTCATCAGGTGGGAAATCGGCCTCATGATAACAACTTGCGCGAGACAATGCGGATTAAGAGTAGGTGGCAGCTCGTGCTGATTGTGGCATGGTCGTGATTGTGGCATGGTCGTGATTTTAATCGACGTCCGAGATTACCAATGAGCCTGATCAACACATCTTACACTTTAACAAGGACACGTTCAGCGATTGAATCTCGCCTACTTAAATACTAATTATCAGTTTTTTTTACGGCATACAAATGTGCAGCGCATGCACGAGTAAATAAATTTGCACATTTTCCATTGTAGATGTTCGTGGTGTGTATTTGGTCGATAAAAGCTATCATTCTGATTTGTTGAAAGTTTTCATGGATAGACCTGACCAAGAAGCATAAAAGCATCCAATTAATATTGCAACATGCTTAAAATTTGGCGAAGTTGAGTACTTTTAAAGTCAGGTTTAGGAATTGACATATTAAATTGCTGAAATATAAATCACTGCCGTTTGGAATAATAAAATAACAGAGTGCAAAACTGTGTAAAAAAATACTTTGCGCAATTATTTGCTTTGAGAAATAGTTTTTTTGCATAACAGCTTACAACAAACCTTTTTAAGCCACCCGACAAACTAAATCAATTACATTTAAATTAGGCCGTTATTTTAATTCAGCGGCTCAATCACCAGCCTTTCGAGACAAAAGAGCGTCATTAACAGAGTGCAGAGCGGAGAGCCGCACCTCTGTCACCCGTATTGTAACAAATTCCATTCGAAATTAATTCCGGCAAAAAGGAGGCAATTAAAGTAATTAAATGCATTTAATAATTTCAAAACCTTTTTCCTCGCATTTTCCGCAACAAAGAAAGCGAGTTTTTAAGTGCAGGCTGCGCTGCAGAAACTCGCCAGGAATCAAGAGTTCTCACCGAGGGTCGATTTTTCTTGCCACGAGAAACCCACCGTCAGATATCGAGCACCGGGGCGTTACCTGCCGCGCAAATTTCAGAGGCACCTGTGGCTCCGCCGTTGCCAGCTCGCACGGCCGCAGGCGACTTCTCTCCTGGACGTCAATCACAGATCCATGGGCGTCGTGCCCATCGATTCAAGGGCATTCAACCGGCTGTGTGTTTAGTTATTTTATTTATTTTGTTGGTGGGCACCGTTGTGCCCAAAACGTTTTCCGGCCAGGAAAGCCGATTACACTTATTTTTGTTTTTCTGAATAATCTTGCGTAAGGCAGACTAATGCATGCGTTTTAAGGCAATTGCTCGTGTCCCTATTATTCCTGCAAAAATTAGCCTTCAAACTATTTAAGGATGGTTTGATTTGCCCAATCGATGTTTTATTCTTACCACAAATACGACCTCTATTTTTCTGCTGTGACTTTCTGTCCCTTAAATAAAAGTAAATATTTCTGTACAGCAGCTTATGATGCCATCGCATTTAGATGCTATATATATTAAATATTACAGTTTATAGCATTTCACGGCAAAAAAACATGCTTTTAAAAGTAGCATAAAGTCAGCCAAATTAACCCAATTACAACGAGCTGTCTTAAATTTAATGTGACCAAAAGAAAAGCATTCAATAACTTGCTGTTGTATCCCCATATCATTTTAATTCCACGGCATTTTGACCAATAATGGAAATATAAGGTGGCCGTTATTGGATTATTTTGTGCTATAAATCTTTAATTTGACACCAGTGACAAATATGTTGTTTGAATCACGTGTAATTCACACTTTATTGGCTTAATATCAGCACATTAAACCGGTTTTGTAATATAACCCCCGTGTCTCGGTGTGTGTGTGCCCCATCATCACGGAATATTTTTTTTTAAATCTCCTCAAATGTCAGCATGTGAGGCTAGACAGCCCCATCGGCAGCGAATTACAAAGTTTAAACATCGATGTAAAAAAATGTCAACTGGCGGATGGTAAACATTCAGCTGGGACCCATTACAAATGCCTTCTGCATAATAAACACATTTATATTAACGCGATCTAACCCAAAAAACCTTTATTATGAATAATACTGGTCGCGTTAGCCTCCGTGTTAAACTAAATATGCTCCCACCACCGACACTGTCTACACATCGGTATTTTCACCGCGACTGAATAAGATGGAGTTTAATTCAAAGCGGATCATGCCCTTCCTTTTGGTATATGTACATATAAAAAAAACATCGTAACACTAACAACATCTTTAGATTTAAAGCTTTCGTGACTGCAGGGATTAATCTTCTTGGTTCTTTCGGTAAAGTCACGTAGAAGGGAAATAATAAAATAATAAAAATAAACATAATAAAAGAATTCTCATTCAGATGCTGTCTTTCCGACAGACCTGTTCTTCACCTGAGGACGGCTGCTTGCGTTGTAGCCGAAACGTCGTGAGAATTATATTATTATGTTTTATTTTTATTGAACCTTAGACCAGTCTTAAAATCCTGAACCTTAGACCGGTCTTTCAAACCTGAACCTTAGACCGGTCTTAAATACCTGAACCTTAGAATAGTATTAAATACCTGAACCTTAGACTGGTCTTAAATACCTGAACCTTAGACGAGTCTTAGACACCTTAACCGTAGACTGGTCTTAAATACCTGAACCTTAGACTAGTATTAAATACCTGAACCTTAGACCAGTCTTAAATACCTGAACCTTAGACCAGTCTTAAATACCTGAACCTTAGACCAGT
>CM025664.2:9763106-9774060 GCA_014621495.2 Entosphenus tridentatus
TCACCCACACACACACTCAGCTCCACAATCACCCACACACACACTCACCTCCACAATCACCCACACACACACTCACCTCCACAATCACACACACACACTCACCTCCACAATCACACACACACACTCAGCTCCACAATCACCCACACACACGCTCTCACCTACACAATCACCCACACACACACTCTCACCTACACAATCAACCACACACACACTCACCAACTCACTCGCCACACTGCAGGTCACATCTCTTCACTTTCGGCGTCTTCCCTCGCGCTGAGCGACCTTGAAATTCCCTCCTCCCGTCGTTTCCTTTCCAAAAGCTATACTAATAATCGTACTCAATTTAAGAATCGTGTTGCTCTCTAATATATTACAACTTTGATCGTGCCGTTTGATGCAGACCGCCTTTAGGCCTGTGCTCAATTACTTGTTTTTGTGTCTGATCTTTTCAGTCACAGCTTGGTAATATGCACCGATTGAAAACGTTCTCCGTTCGGCAATGCTGGTATAATTTGTGTTATGAAGACGGCATTAATGACAACAGTTTGGTGATTAATCTTCAGGCCCGTGCATATCAGTTCAATTACAATTACTCTAAAACCCACTTCCTGGCGAACATTAACAACAAGAAAAATGTGGAGTGTGACACTTTTGAAGGTTTGCTTGATCGGAAAGGGCCTGTCAAATCACGGGGCCACATTTGTAAAATTGCAATCAAAACAGTGAATGTCAGTATCTCCTCAGATGTCCATTAATAACCTCACCGACCATTTTTCTTTGTTTGTGTCCACAATGAACGTTGCCAGCTCCCCACGCAGCCGCCTCGTCAGGCCGAGCGATGAGCAGCCGCTAAGTGCTCAAAGCAAGTGATCGAAGTCGATTATATATATGCCTTCATAAGATGGTCAACTTTTAAATAGCTGGGACAATGGACAGGGGGGGGGGGGGGTAGTTGCCTATATTTTAAAAAAATATATGAATATTCCAAAACATATGTAAATTACGCCAAAATAAATTAGATTGCGTTTAATTGCTATTGAATGAAGGCACACGTATTTATTTATTTCACCTTTATTTAACCAGGTAAAAAAACCTTGAGGTTGAACACCTCTTTTGCGAGGGGGACCTGGTAAGAAGTCAGCAAAAATAAATCACAACACACACACATACACACACCACACTCACACACAACAAGAACAACAATCGCCATTCACCACTAAGTAGCGGTGATGTCACCACGACGCTTGTGCCAGGCCATGTGCACGTTGAGGCCACGTGAAGTGTCGAACGCCCGCTGGCGGGAGGTCACGGGGCAGACCCAGGTGCCACGGGTCGGCTGACTGAGATGACTGGCTAATGCACCACCTGTGCACCCTACTGTGCCAACTTGCTGTGAGCAGCAATTACCAGATTATCGGCATACATAGCGTGGTTGGCCAAGAGGGAGCCATCCCTTGACCGCACTCGGGCATCGATCAGCCTCCCATTGTATCTGTACCAGATGAAAATTCCTCCGGTACAGCTATCAAATTTGTGAAATAATGTGAGAGCCAGAGAACATCCCTGTTTCACCCCAAGGTGAACAGGGAATGGCTTCGACTCCCGGTCACGTAGTTTTACCCGGGCCCACGCACCATCATGAAGGTCCTTAATGATCGTGAGCAGAGGGTCAGGGACTCCGAAAGCACGAATAATAACCCAGAGCCCAGGCCTACTAATGGTATAATAGGCCTTGACCAGGTCAATAAAGCAGAGATGTAGGTTTTGTTGGAATTCCCTACACCTCTGCTGTAGCAGACGGACAGAAAATTGGGCATCTGTGTAGGACCGCCCTTTCCTGAAACTGCATTGAGGCTCCACAAGCATCTCCTCAGCATGCCTGGCAAGGCGATGTTGAATAATCTTTGCCAGGACCTTTCCCAGCACACTGAGAAGTTAGATGCCTCCTGTAGTTGTTACAGTCTGTGCGGTCCCCCTTCTTAAAGAGGGAAACCACCAGGGCATCCTTCCAATCCTGCAGAACCTGTCCAGTGGTTCAGACTGTTGTTATGATGTTATGTAGGGCAGTCTGTGCACAAACGCCACCCTCCCTCAGCATTTCGCTTGGGAGATCATCTCTGTCCAGTGTCTTTCCTGGTCTCAGACTCTGGATTGCCTTCAGTACTTCAACAGATGGTACATCAGCCAGCCACTCACAGGGGGTGATTTCTTCCAATATTTGAGACACCGCAGCCTCAGCAGGGTCATCCCCACTTTGTCCCACGATTTTTTACAGGCTGAGGGATTTCCCCTCCCCCAGGACCTCACAGAATTGCTCAGCAAATCTGCAAACCTGTTCCTGGGGGTCAGAGATTGGATCACCGTTCTTTCCCCTAATGATGGTGATAGGTGTGGCGCTGCAGGTTACTTTTTTGATGGAGTTAAATATCGATTTGTGATCGCGAGCCATTGAGGCAGACTCCATCTCCTCAGCACCCATCCTTGCAACGCCTCACGGCTCTCCGAACCTCCGAGCGAAGGCTGCGGTAAGCCTCCTCATTCTCTGACGTGGGATGCTGTAGACGATGAGAGTGGGCCTGTCGCTTTTTCTCAGCCAGCCTGAACACCTCCTGTCAGCCAGGATCTCTGGGGAGGTCTGGACCCTGTACCCAAAGCAACCATTGCAGCTGCATGAGCCACAGTCCTAAACCTCGCCTATTTCTCCCTCGCTATCTGGAGGAGTGGGGGACGATGCCAACCCCAGTCGCAAGCGATTATGAAAACACATACACACACATACACAAACAATACGAAACAGTACAATACAAAACATGAAAAACAATTACAATGGTAAATGACATTTTCATCTATCAGAGCTTTGAAATCAGACATTGATATCCTCTTCTGCAGTTTTTAAATAGTGTGTAATTCATTCCAGTTCCAAGAAGCATTCGGAACTGTTAAAGAGAACGCTGTCTGTAGGGTTGTGATGTTTGTGTTAGCTGTGAACAACGATATGTAGGACATATGCCAAGTACTGCCTTACACACAAATATGTACCAGTGTTTCAGCCTTCTGGTGTGCAGGGTAGACCGCCTCAACATGTTATATAATTCGTAATGATGAGTCAGTAACCTTTCATTGATAATTGGTTTTTTACCCTTTTATCTGGCAACAAAACTTACACCTTTTTACAAGGAGTCATGTTTGCATAGACCGCAATACCTGCAGTCATAATACAAACAAAAGACATGACTCTGATAATGTGCACTGTCCTTGAAGTTGATTGGTCCACACCCGAGACAGCTTTCCTTAGAGCCTAGATAGAAGGGCTGGTCCAACCCATGTGAGACTAGGCTCTAAGGAAAGCTGTCTCGGGTGTGGACCAATCAACTTCAAGGACAGTGCACATTATCAGAGTTATGTCTTTTGTTTGTATTATGACTGCAGGTATTGCGGTCTATGCAAACATGACTCCTTGTAAAAAGGTGTCAGTTTTGTTGCCAGATAGAAGGGTAAAAAAACTATTATCATATTTTTACTGGCAAATGAGGTTCCCATAGAGTAACCTTGCATTATTAATGAACCCAGATGCTCCATGGTATACGTGGAATTGAGGAGGTAAAGACGTAGAGTGTGGCGTCCACTTTAATTTTATTTTTTTAAAGTGATTCTTTAACTGCCAACGTGTTCGAAACCGCATGGGCCCTGGGGTCAATGGCCCCTGACAAGTGAGGAACAGCAAATAATTAAAGCGGTGGTGGTGCAGGTGAAGATATTTGACTTCTCTTTCAGGAGGCATGGATAATGCACAATCCAAATAATCCACCCGTAGATTAAAAATGAAAAAAGTGAACTGTACTAAGTAAAATATTAAATCACCACGTCTCTTCTTTTTAATCTTCACATTAAAGAGTTTAATGGTCGTTTCTCTGTCACTAGAGCATGATGTTTGATATGTGCTTTTCCCAAGCTACTTAGCGTATCCTACACTCGCAATCTTAAACCCCTAATCATCGAGATTGCCCGCATAAAATGCTTTTATTTCATAATTACCTTTCTTATCATAATCAGTTTCTTCACATCAATCGCATGCATTTGTATCCAAAGGTTCTTTATTTTGTGAAACGAATTTAGTTATTTTGGCACTAAACGTCAATGCTCCATTATTTAATCTCAAATACTGTAGATAATGCTCACCCGTGTCTCTCAGTTATTACCTAATCCTCTTGTGTCCCCGTAAATTTCCATCTAACTCCACATTACCCCAATCCATTCCCATAAAAAAGTACTGTACTCTGTGGCCAAGTTAATTAGCTCACTGTGGTCACGTGATAAAATGTCTGGCATTTCTCTGATAGAGGCACTCTGGTAGTTAAGGCAATGCGCAGACCAAGCACAAATCTTAGTGCCCCAAGCAGCTCAAAGGGAAATTCTAATTTCAACTCCATTTCAAATCCTGATAAATGCAACAAGCTATTTAACATAACATAATACTTTCATCTCGAACTTGTCTTCATGTCTCCTTCTCTCATCTCACTACATTCCGATTTTTATCAATTTGTACTTATTTCGTGTCTATATCTCCTGTGCTATGTGTCACTCCGATGTAATACATTCTGAGAGGGACCACACGGAGACAATTCTGCTCGGGACCTCCAAAACACGCCAGCACCACCACTGGACCACCACCTCGCGCAGAGCGACGTAACGATGCCTAAGAAAATTCACCGACTCGCTCACCGCAATCGCTTCGTGCCTGAGGCTTGATCATAGTGGTGAGATGGACTTTCTCCCGGCCCTAGTGGCGTAGCTATAGAGTGTGCAGGCAGTGCAACTGCGCCAGGGCATAGGAGCGGGGCCACGAAGGAGGGACGGGAAGGGGGCGAGAGTTGTAAAGAGTACCGCCATTCCAATCATCGTGGCAGGGACGTTGCCGACCACACCTCACCACAGTCAGGCCCATGTCCGCGCCACATAGCCCACGGACAGTTACGGTGCGTTGCAAATGCTGCTTCCTCATCATCGATCATTATCTGCTACGATCGATGCACTGTTGGATGAAGGCCTTCCAAATGTACCCCCAGCTCTGACGAGCATGCGATGCATCAATCCGCCGAGCTAAACTACGCACGAGCTCATTTCATTGCCCCATTCCTGAGGTGGACATTCTCTCGCGTGCATTCTTTCCCTCGTCAGCAACTCGCATAAGCCACGTGTCCTGCCCGTGAGGTCATATACACGGACGAACACGTTCTTTGGCCGTTTATTATTTCATAATTTTCATCCTGGTTCACTTTCAACAACTGCCCAAGGCAGTCAAAAGAATCAGATCGCGTTTGTTCCAGAGAGCGGTTTGCGATCGCGAGATTGAAAGTTTCAAATCCCAGTCGGGGGTCAACTCAGCCAATCATCCCGCAATAGTCCGTCACGTGACCACCGCTTTGTGGGGCTATCAGTCAACAGCGAGCATGCGCACCTCCGATTGGGACGCTTGGCTACGTACGGTGTGAAAGACGTTCAACGCACACGTATTTGCATATGGGATGACTTGCCCACAACGTAGGAACGTGGAATTCCCATCACTGCCAAAGGAGGCGAGTGTTCCATGCTCGATTGTTAACCTGTTCGAATGTGATTGTTATATGACCATCAAGAAATCATCTCAATGCGGGAGAGCTACTTGTAATCCTCTTGCAAACGGATTGTTACAGCATGATTATGCATTCTCGCATATCATTTGCTAATAGCCGCTTACTTTTCACGAAAGAAATCCAATTATCCCTCATAAACCATTAAACACTCGTAATGTGTTTTAATCCACACGTACAGAATGCGCGCAGCGATAAGCTGAAAATAAACATTTCAGTGATAGTTTGGGTGCAAAAATGCTACCTAGGATGCCGCTGATATCGTTAACAAGTACGAGTGCAATTACTAGTGTCGTTGTTAACGATGTAAACGAAAACATTACGTTGCATATAGGACGTCTTCCGAGAAATTCGGAGCTAAATCAAATCAGTGCACATGCAGGTACGAGGCGGATTACGACTTCACAGGATCGTGAGAGATGGTGGTAGCCTTCACATAGCAGTGGGTTGACCATGGCTGCTGATGATAACAGTGCAAACAGTGAGGGCCCTCGGTGGCTCAGTATTGCTTGGTTATCAGAACTCATGTTGTAACCGAATTTACACATGCAGTGGTTTAAACACATTCCTGCGGAGGGAGCTGGTAGGAACGTTGGGTTGCTCGGTCAATGGCCAGGGTCAACGGCGGCGTGGTGTATTCCGCAAATATGCCCGACTGTGAGGGCGGGCACAAGCCGGCCTGAGTAGGTTAAACGTTGAGTTTTATAAGGGCACCACGGGGTGACCAGCCCCTTCTCACCCAGCCCCACCCCTCCCACCCCCCACCCAGCCCTACCCTCCCCACCCAGCCCCTCCCCTCCCCACCAGGCCCCACCCAGCCCCTCCCCACCCTCCCTTCCCCACCCAGCCACTCCCTCCCCACCCAGCCCCTCCCTGCACGACGGACGGACACAATAATCCCCTGTGGGCTGGTGTAACCAGGAGATTTCTACCAGTACCACTCAGCTACCATTGCCCCGTGCACATACAGATGATATATACTGTATACGCATCATCACACAGTGTATACGTGTATACAACCAGCGTGGTGAATTATGGTCAAACAACCATTAGTTTAGCCATCTGGTAATCCGCGTGTCAAAAGCGAGCGTCGCAAATGTAACAAAATGTACGAGCGAGAATATTTGTTATTTCTTAGAGGACTTCTCCCCCCTCCACCCCCCCCATTAAACGAAAAAGTGTTCCTTTCTGCCAGCGAGCTGGAAGGCTTCTCTCGGGTGGATTCTCTCCGCGTCAGCACCCAGTGCGACCTCGACAAGCGCGTTAACAAGGGGGGGGGGGGGGCGCATGGAAAAGGAAGCAGTCGCAATCGATCTTCATTCGCGGGAGGCTGGAGGGGATCGCTGCTGCTGCTGCCACGCATTGGTGCCTTTGCGTGCCACTCAGCAAGCTTACCCCCCCCAGCCCCCCCCCCGCTTGGTGTCTCTTTATCACCACCACAATTCCAAGGAAAACAACACCACAGTATCTTGATTGTATAAGTGCTTGCTAAGGACAGTGCTGAAACACAGCAACAACAAAGAAAGTGTCGTGGATGAAGACAAAGCAACACAAGATTTAGACAAATGGCTGGCTGGCTGGCTGGCCGAATGGACACGTTCAGCGGATGTGCGGGCTGCTAGTCTACATTTAAATACACGAGCACACGCACATATATATCTACGAATAAACAACAGACATTAACACACCAAGAAAGCCAAAGTAACCCTGAATAGCCTTTGACAAACTGTTGGGAAAAGTGTTCTTTGCAAGAACCTATGAAGGCCAGTGGGGCACATGCGGCGGTCGAGTGGCCAAGATCACACCCGGCCACCTTTTTCTCCCGTTTGCTGCTCTTTACACACCGTACGAGGTACTCATTTAAGGCGGAGTTGACCTAAGGGAGGGCCCCAGGACCGGTTCAGATATTCGCCACTTTTTATTGGCAAGTCGGGAGGACAGGTTTTTGTGGCGCAATGCGCCAACCACTACACTACCCCGGCATAAAGCACTCAAAAACAAGTCCTAGCATGTGCATAAACCCAACTGTATTTTATCTTCTTGATTCTTTCGGTAAAGTCACGTAGAAGGGAGATAATAAAATAATTATTGCATTATTTTGTGATTTAAAAATGTATTATTATATTATTTCCCTTCTACGTGACTTTACCGAAAGAACCAAGAAGATGAATCCCTGCAGTCACGAAAGCTTTAAATCGTAATAAAAAAATAATGTATTTTATCTCTTTATTTACCTAACATACTTACACTTGCAATTGCGCCAACCAGCAACATATTGTCGGGCATATTTTGTCAAATATTGTGGTGAAGTATGTACACACAGCCTTGAAGACTCGACATAGCAACGGGGGGGAGGTCTCAGTCATTCAAGCCGTCGGATTAACATAGGCTTGTAAATTATAATATTGATTTAATAAGAGACCCTTGTCGATCCATACTACTTGTTTTAATTAGCTAGCATTCATTAATTAAGATGCAGAGGATGCAGCTCACCGAGCGGTTGATATGCCTGAGAAAATAATGTTTTGCAAAACACATTAATTTATGTTTTAAAAATCCTGACCAGATATGGATGTCGGAATTTTAAGATTACATCTTTAATTAAATACCCGTTCTTAAAAAAATATGTTACGATTAAAAAATGGAGAACGAATGTTGTCACATTGTAAAAAAAAAAACGATTCACAACGTGATATTACATTCATTGCACAGAGTAAATTATACTGATCACAAAAATATAAAATACATAATTCAGCAGCTCATAAATTTTTCACCCTAGATCTCTCCTGTCTTGTGACATGTAACCCACTTTCTGGCTGCAAGCAGGAATAGTAGTGGTTGCGTATAATCTCAGATTGCTTTAAAGGACAGACAGTAGACCAGTAGCCTATTGTAAAAAAAATGATTACCGGTTCTGAGACTCTTGAACCGGTAACCGTTTCCAAGTGGTGCATTGTTACTACTCACGAAGTCAATGATGGGCACGCGCGACGATGTACAAACAGCACGGCAGTGGTCGGAGACAACAATTGTCGCTGTCTTTCCGACAGACCTGTTCTTCACCTGAGGACGGCTGCTTGCGTTGTGGCCGAAACGTCGTGAAAATTGTATTTTATTATGTTTTATTTTATAATTTTATTATTTCCCTTCTACGTGACTTTACCGAAAGAACCAAGAAGATGAATCCCTGCAGTCACGAAAACTTTAAATCGAAATTTAATTGTGGGTATATAAAGGTGCAGCCCTGCAATTGCCCGATTGTCCACGCCACTACTACCACAAGGGCCTCGGTCAGAAGTAGCTCAAGAGGACATCTTTGGCAGACTCTTCCACGCTTGCAGGCAAGTCCAACTCAGTTGTATATATCAGCGCCATTCACACAAGGCCTCACAGCGCTTTAAAACTCAATCTCATTGGCAAGAAATACAACTTTAACATTTAAACTTAGAGGACTTGACGTCTTTGAAGGGGGTGGGACGTACCTACGCTTTACCCCACCACACGCGATTTAATGTGGTGAACTCACTCACTGCTGGGTGGATGGAGGACGTGGGGCAGGCTGCGACGGGAGGAGGACGCAGGATTTAAGAAACTTGCTACCGTTGTCTCAACTGACACGCCGGGAGAGTGAATCTAACCGCGGCCACCTCCGTACGAATGTTGAAATTCTTTCGCACCGTACGTATCCATCTGTGCTATATCGGAGGTGCGCGATTGCAAGTCCGGTGTTCCGACTCATTCTACCGCAGAAGCCTCCCCCCCCCCCCCCTCAGGAGCAACATTCTACCATATAAATGTGGAATTTCGAATTTTTTCACTCGGGACAGCCAGCGGTGGTGAAAGGCACTTAAAAAAAAACATCCTCCTCGTTTGAGCGGGCACACATTTTGACGAGACTTGCATCCGCGTTGCTTAGGTTGACAAAGTCATGATAGTTGGGTGTGGGGGGGGTAGATAGGAAGAGGAAAAACTCACCGCCGTGCACTCAGGCATGCCGCGAGAGTTTTGTTGCGCATTTGATGCGGCAGATGCGGTAATGGCGTGGAAAGAGTTTTGTGTTGTTGTTGCTGCTGTGGATTTGTGATATCCACGTTCATTTTGGCTGTGCCCGCCTTCTAGCCGGGGACTGCTTTGTGTCGCAATTAATTATGACCGAGTGGAAAGCGTGGATAATTGTGGTAATTACTTAACTTGAGCATTTCAAATACTGCTGTCAAAAAAACAATTTTAACAACAGATATACTTACGTCTGCAGCGTTTTATTTGTCGTGGCAAACGAACACTCGCTAATCCATCGAGCACACCAGTTTTCACAAGCTATCAATTCTGAATGCACATTGTACGCAAATTGCCGAAAAGCCGTTCAACTCTAGCATGATGGAACTGATGAGCAAATCTGTAATATGTCGAGAGAGAGAAAAACCCATCGGAACAGAGAAATAGTTTAAGCCGGATAAAACACAAAAACAACTGCTGATGGTTTTCACACAGTGCACAAAGGCTGAGTGCTTTTAATACATATTTGTGTGATGACCCGATGGGATGTTGTAATAAAGAATTAAATAAACCAGCTTCCATTCCGTAGCCAATTAAAATGTACGTCTCTTAATCAGTACATTACAGGATGTCTCCCTCTTGCCATGGCCGATTCGTGGAAGTTCGTTGACCATACTTCACCACACTGGTCAGTGCGTGTTTGTGGTCGGTCACATTTGTTCCATTTATTAATAACGGTGACTTAAGACGGAATGAGCACAATGCAGTTCTCCAGGAATTCGTGGTTTTGCATATCCGCTTAAGGCCGAGAGGGCTTTGTGTGTCGAAGCCCACCCACGCCTACGTGCGAATGGGACAAAACGTGTTTTTTACGAACACAGAGCCACTACTCCCCGTGCTCATGGACATATATGTTGCCTTCTTTTGTTCCGTGACCGGCATTCACATGACAACATTGAAGTTCACCGGCTCGCTCCCGTTGGTCTCGCAGCAACAGCCGAGTAATTTAAATCCCAATGTGGCTTTGATTCCCCACACACGTTGTGAATGACTCTCTCTCTCTGTATTGCTTGCCAAATCATAATGTGTTTTTTTTGGGGGGGGGGAATGAGGATGATTTGTACGTGTGTGTTTGTTTGGCAAACATTAATTCCAGCAACACAAAGCAAACAGCACCGACACCTTAGACTTTACAGCTAAACAAACCGGGCCGTACACGACCGTTGCAGTCAGCGAGCGCAATCAGTGCGTTCCTTCCGCCGCGTGCGGAAGGCACGAGCATTTACACTGAAACATCTTCACAGGACGACAAGATGAATAACAGTCCA
>CM025664.2:9795794-9812473 GCA_014621495.2 Entosphenus tridentatus
TTCTAGATTTGAAGCTTTCGTGACTGCAAGGATTCATACTCTTAGGTTTTTTCGGTAAAGTCACGTAGGTAAAAAAAATAAAAATGGAAATAATAATAGAAATGATTTATTATTTTATTTATAGTATTATTTCCATTTTTTTTGTTGGAATTGTACCACGCATGGGAAATGTGAACAAAGACAATGTAAATATATATTTTAAAAATACATCAACTGGTATGCGACATATAGCCCCTTACGGTTGCTGCAACGAGCCGCCAATGATCCTTCGGTAAAACGGTGACGGAATTTGACTCCCGAAATCCGCGGCGCAAAACGGTCAAGGCCCAAGCGCGGTTCGTCTTGGTTCTGCTTCGCCGCGGGTCGGACGCTGGCCGATGGCTGAGGCGCGTGCGTGGCACAGAGCGCACAGGTGCGGGTGGGGTGGCGAACGCGGATTTAAGCGCTAGAGTTATGGCGCAAGAGCCGTGGCACGGCAACATTGACTAGTCCCTCGGTGGAAGTCTCCGGCAGTAACTGTCCCTCGGTGGAAGTCTCCAGGCAAATACGGGTCCCGCTCGAGCGCTCGCGAAGGGGCATCTCATTTGCGTTACATTACCGCTAATGAGGTAAAAAGGATGAACACATTTCATCCGGTTTTAAGAGAACATGAGAGAGAGAGAGAGGGCCCGTTGACGGGTTTGAGAGTTGTCGCTAACCGCGTGCCAATATCCGTGGCCCAGGAGTTATCAAACTCGCAAGTTTACTTGAGCTGAGCTCATTATATGAATTCACTGTGACAGATTCATCGCTCGCGTTTTTGGCAGAACAGCAACGCCGATGTGCCGAGAGTATTGCCCCTTGACGATGATGTTATTAGTCGTGATATTACACATTCACAACAATGTTGTATGAATTGGGGCATTTAATCATGCATCGATTGCTTTTTTTGCGAATTGTATGACTTTGAATTCCAGAAGCTAATGTTACGTGAAGCTTATGGAGGATAAAAAAGTGCACAGACATAAAACTGATTTGAAAAAGTGCGAACAAGATGGTAACAACGAGACGAAAGAGAACTTTATTCTGGAATCAAAGCACCTCCGACTAGCACGGTTGACTACGTACGGTGCGAAAGAAGTTCAACAAACTTACATACACAAGGCGTGACCTGCGAATGATGACAATTCATAAAGTCACATGCCCGGCAAAATAATAATCACTGGGCAGGTGCACACGAGTGGCAAGAGAGCGTGCGGCCAACAATCATAAGATTGCAAAATTCACGTCGCTCTCAGGGCTCCACTTGGCCCTTCATCCCCTCACGTTCTATAAAATAAGTAGAACCTTGTAACAAGTCAACAGTGGTCGCGCTGTGGGGGTGGTATGAACGAAGCTTCGGTTAGTACTTCCGCATAATTATTCAACGTTGTGTGTTCGTCAGCACCACTGGCTTGCCACGTATTCATTTGATTGACCACGATGCTCCACGGCCGTGATGATGAGTGGTTGTACTCAGCGTGAACTTGCTCCCATTATAGGACCGTGGAATTGCCAGCTCTATGATGTGAACAAGGGGATGAGCACGACAGCATGTTCGCTTGAGCAGGAAGCGCCGCCTTCATGCTACCGTGGACTTGTTTAGCACGGTTCGCTACGTACGGTGCGAAAGACGTTCAACATACATACACAACCAGGGTGGTTATGAGGCCACGGCGCCGCGCATTGAACAGCACTTGTACTATGGATGTGCAGCACAGGTGCTGTTAATCCTTGACGAGTACGCAGGAGCGCCTGGGTTCAATCCCTGACGATGTCTGTATATTTTGAGTGCGTGTGTAGTCTCTCTCTCGCGTAGATTATTTTATTATTTATTGCGGCCCTCCGGTTTTGCCCTCCACATTTAGAAACGTGCGTTCAGATTATTTAGCTGCCACTATAAGTTCCCACGTTTGATGGTCAAGCACTTCGGTGAGCTATCGTGTGGCGTGGTCACCTTTGGAAAAGAGCTAATAACTCAGTGGGCTTCACCTGGTAAACAAAATTGTTTCGGTTTTGTACGTCAGCGCGGGTTGGTGGCCAAAGCTACGAGTTAGGGCCTCCTTGCCAACCACCATGAAATATGGTTTCAACAACGGAGCGCCCCTACAGCTTTAAATGTTCGAGACCGCGAGCGTAATGATTGACGCGATTAGGTAAGATGAGCCGTGATATCCAATAGCCCCCCAGGTACGACCGTGCGAGACAAATCAAATATTTGGGGTCTCCACCTGACCGATTGCCGGCACTCCACGGGCCGATGATAACGTAGTCGCAACGCCACACTGGCGAGAGCACAAATGTGGAAAGCGTTAGGAGCGCGGAGTACTTACGACAAATGGATGTTTGCTGCATCGATTGAACGCGAGCAGGCTACCCCATGATTAGGGGGTCCGATTAGCAAAACTTCCGCGTCTCGTCGCCGTCTCTCCGTCCAAGGGGTGTGCTGTGTGGGCCGCACCTTTTCATTTGTGTTGGCACCGCCCCCCAGCGCAACGGCGGTGGAGAAAGCGAAGAGCGACAGAGGACGCAACCGGGTACCCGTATCCTACCCGATACCCGTACCCTACCCGAAACCCGGCTACCCGGCCGGGTACGGGTACCCGTTTGCGACCCTGGTGCGGCCGGCGCAGGATACGGGTAGGCCGTGAGTCACTGGTGAGTAACTGTTTGTCACTCATTTCCCAACGTCTTGTCTCTTCTCACAATTCAAGTTCCTAGAATCAATCCACCCGCGCCTGCAACATGGCTTCATCCCAGAGCTCGCAATCAGGTACCCGATACCCGTACCCTACCCGTACCCGGCCGGGTACGGGTAGGGTACGGGTAAGGCCGGGTACGGGTACGGGTACCCGTTTGCGACCCTGGTTCTGCCGGGTACGGGTAAGGAATCAAAATCCGTTTGTGACCTCTGGCGAGCGAGCGAGCACCCCGTTCCGCAACTGCGCGAGTAAAGTGCAATGACGAACCTCAAGGATTCTGCGGCGGGCGGGTCCGCTCTCTGTGCCTTCAATGCCGGCAGACTGTGAGACATTTTTTGTGTTTGTGTTGTTCGGCTGATGATCCAGGGAGAGCGGTTATAGCCGCGAGTTTGAACGGAGATTTGTGTCGGCGTTTGGGGAGGCGTTGAGAAGGCGTGAATTGATGCGGATAAAAAAGAGCACCGCCTTTACCGTCAACCAACCAACCCACCCAGCCACCCCACACGCATCTGCCCGGCAACTCTCTACCGCGACTCTCCTGCGCCCCCCCCCACCCCTCCTATCACCTCATCCCGGCGGAAATAATGTAGCCGATTAATAGGCAATTAAAGGCAGCTCACGTATGGAACGTGCTGCATTAACGGTAGAGCCGTCGCCCTTTGCAACTCAGCGACACGCGCAATCGGCGGCGAGTTTGTGGCAGCAGAAACAACAACAGCAACAACCGCCATTCGCCACTAAGTGGCGGTGACGTTACCACGCCGCTTGTGCCAGGCTAGGTGCACTTTGAGGCCACGTGAAGTGTCGAACGCCCGCTGACAAAGAGGTCACGGGACAGACCCAGGTGCCATGGGGTTGACCGACTGAGATGACTGGCAGATGCACCCACCTGTACCGGCTACTGTTCCACCTTTGCTGTGTTTAAACGCATGATTCTAACTGTGGAGAGAAAAATCCACGCGACCACGGGGAGAAGGGCACGCACACTCCAAATATAGAAGCACCGTCATGATCGGGATCAAACCCACGAACTCCTGTATACCAGGCGAGGTAGTTAACATCTCCTAGCCACCACGATGATGATGAGAGAGAGACACGCAAACTCCAAATATACAGGCATCGTCAGGGTCGGGATCGAACCCACGATCTCCTGTATACCAGGCGAGGTAGTTAACATCTCCTAGCCACCACGATGATGATGAGAGAGAGAGACACGCACACTGCAAATATACAGACATCGTCAGTATCGGGATCGAACCCACGACCTCCTGTATACCAGGCGAGGTAGTTAACATCTCATCACCGAAGCGCCCAGCAGCGTCAGCCGCAATTATCATTAGCCGCCAGGGACCATCCTCCCAGTCGCCTGTGCAGATTTCCCTGCTCCGCTGGGGTTGCCCGAGTTAACGAGTACCCACGATGCGTCACTACGGGGGGCGGGGGGGGGGTCACGTGGCCCGAGGGGACCGCTGCTTAATTGGAGTCCCCTTCATTCGGGTGCTGGGAAGCACGCACACAGCAGGTGACGTCACGATGGAGCCCAGTCATGGTTGTGATGTATGTGTGTGCTTTATTGTGTTGACCCATATTCGTTTTTTTTTCGGGGTCAGTCCACGTCGTAGCGCTATGCCAACATTCATGTCTGTCCACAGGAGACCCTGGTTAATTTGTTGGTTTTTATGTGAAAGCTTTCTCTCTTTTTTTACTCAATTGCATTATCGGTGTCACGTCACGAAGTGTCTATTCGGAACTCCCTTGTATCATAGAAAATACCACGTGGAACCAGACTTCACAGAAATACGTGTGGGCTCCCTTTAAGTGACCTCATTTATATGCACTGTCGACAATGCTGTCGGGATGTTTATCGCATGGAATTCGCGGCAATTTTTTGTAATTCTAAGAGCTGGAAGTCTCCCCAAGTTAACTGAAAAATAAACAAATTTAATATGTTTCAGTGCTGTCATCAGTGCACTTCTGATTAGCACGGTTGGCTACGTACGGTGCGAAAGAAGCTCGACAACCAGTGACTGTGCCGAGACCATCAACTTATAATGCTTAAAACTCCCGTTTAATAAAATAGTTACGAGAACCCAGATTCAAGCCCAGGAATCTCGGTGTGTGCCAGCTCAATGCTGTGACCTCTTGAGCCACCGGCTTTTTTCAGTTTCAAAAAAAAAAAACGCTGTCACCATCTCGGCGCCGGCGTCTTTTCGGATTTCACACGTTCGTCTCGACCGTGGGTACTCGGGACGGGCAGGGCATTGACACGCAAAGCGCTTCACCTGCTGCATGACGCCGATCCAATTCCTCATCTCACACGTCGTACGCTTTCGCGGCCAATATTATCCTTAAAAGAGGTTTTTTGGGTCAGATCGCGTAAATGTGACCGTAGATGAACTCGGTGTTGTGGGTTTGCTCTCCAATACACCGGTGTGCTGTACTCGTAACTAATTGGCACATTTTGGTCACGTGACGAATCTTACTAATTGGCTGTGCATGGTGGTGGCTGGTAGTGAGGACACGTTTATATTGACGCGGTCTAACCCAAAAACACCCTCCATTGTGGGCAATTCCTCATGTCCAACAACGTCACGCGCGTTCACCCCGAAGCGCTGGCCAGCAGAATTCCGCGCGATGTGAGAGAATGTGTATCACCCCGACTGAGCGTGCACTCATTGGCTGGCGCCCTTTGACTTTTCCCGAACGTAGAAGGCCCCGTGCGGAATGTAAAGATGGTTCACGCCGTAGCTCGGTGGAAAGACGAGTGGTTGCTAGGTTGTTGGATGGCTCAGAGAGGGAAGGACTGGGGTGAGGTGGGGGGGGCATAATGCCATGTCAAGAGCATTGAGCCGGCACTGCTGATACCCTGGGTTTGAGTCCCAGCAGCCACCCGTGAATAACCCGGGTTCTTGAGTTGATGGCCTCAGCACAGCCACCAATGACTGCACACACAACCCCCCCCCACCACCCCCATCGTATCAGCAGCTTTGGTTATTAATTTTATTCAGCTTACTCCGGTTGTGGGAATACAGAAAGAGGAGGGCGACGTGCAATGAACATTGAACGACATAAAAGAGGCGGATTGAAGGGGCTTGCGAGTTAGTCCCGGGACACGATATTGTGGGGTTGTTATCTGACAAGGTTGGCGCGCTGCTCGCTGCCACAGCTCTGAGTGGAATTTCCTCCGTGCAATGCGATCGTGCCGGCGAGTCGGTGGGAATGCGATTTGTGAAATGAAGAGAGAAATAGCGAGTCTGACTAAATTGCCTGAACTGCGCGCTCAATCTCATCAGATCTCGGAGTCTAAGCAGGCGAGAGCCTGGATGGTGCTTGGATGGATGACAACGGTGACACAACAGGGCACCTACGGGGTTACGTGGTGAGCAGTAATGTGCAGTGGCAGCAAAATCCCAGCGTCTGCTGGAGTCGTCCACGCGGCGACGTCTATGCTCCCCGCAGCGTCACCAACCGGCGGCTGACCAGCGCGGTGAAGTATGGTCAAATAACCCCCTCCGCCGCCCCCCCCCCCTCCCACCAACCCCCGACTATCTCTGCACGGTACGGGAAGGTGTCCATCCAGCAGTGGACTGATGAAAGGGGCTGCACGACGCCGCACGTGACGGATTGTAGCCAAATTACAGACAGTGACAATTACGGTGGCCCTGAACATCATCAACGCTTCACGCACAGCACGAGACGCCAATGGTGACGGCTTACAGAGGACCCCACGTGGTTGTATGTGGGGAGGCCCTTGTCCAGCAATGGATTGGGGGGTGGGGAAGCTGCTGTCAGAAGCAAATTAAAGAACGATTAATAATTTGCTTAACGTAGCCAACCGACCGGCTCCCCAGTGCTGCCCTGCTGATCTGCAAGCGCTCACGGAGACCCCTGGGCCTGGGACACGGTGGGGTGGCAGGGCAAGCTCCCCCACCCGATTAGCACGGTTGGCTACGTATGGTGCGAAAGAAGTTCAACGCATACACACTGCACGGGGTGCCGCAGGAAGGACCGCAAACAGCTATCGACGTTTCGGCAGCGACCGATTGAATTGCCGCAATTAAAGCGGCCTCGGTATACCCAGAGCAGCGTGTCAATGGCTTTAGAGAGTACGGTGGAGATAAGATGGGGGGGCGGGCGTGGTGGCGAGATGTTAATCTCCCTCGCCTGCTATGCAGGAGTGCGTGGGTTGGATCCAGTGTCGGATTAAGCTAGTGTGGGGCCTTTAGCACATGTTATAAAGGGGCCATAAATAAAAAAAAAACATAAATATTAAAACACAAATGTTAAACTTGAATATTAAAGTAATTGTATTTTTTCATTTCTATACGCCCAGATAATACGGCAAATCGCTAACCTTAAACACCCAGTCGTTCATCAAAGTTGAAGGCAGTATAGTACTATAGTAATAGAGCAAGTGCAGAATCACTCAACCGGAATTGATAGCTTGAAAGCATTTAGCGCGGAGCCCTTGAAGGTGCGGGACCCGTAGCATATGTAGCGACTTTTGCTATGAGCATAATCCGCCACTGGTTGGATCCAGATCCCGACCCTGACGATGCCCGTTGCTCTCTCTTCCCCCCGTGGTGGTCGCGTTTTGCTCTCAACTATTTCGAACGGTGTGTTGAGATTATTTGGCTTCAAATATAAATTTCCACGTACGATAAGGTCGCCTCTCAAACAGAGCGCATAGCTCAGCCGCCGTTACCTGGTTTAATTAAGAATATAATAATGTTCACATGCTGAGAGGTGAGCTTATACCGCTGCATAAGCTGAATGCAATTATGATGCAATTGTGATCTGTTAATTGGTTCTCGCTGGCTGGTGAACGGCGATCGAATCACGCAGGGAGGGTGTCAGGGGCTTTCATTTGTCACTCAGCATTTCACGGAACGCCGCTAGGCAGCCTTGGAGGAGGGATTATCGGCATAAGGCACTACAACTAGAGTAGGAGTTAAGCCTATCCATACATAGCCTCTATTATAATGCAGTGTTGTTGTACGCTGTAGTCCTATTAGCCTGCGAACTGGTTCATGTGATGAAGAATACATGAAGTGAGTTGGACGTGGCGTGCCAAATTAACTCATTGAGCAATGATCTGGGCTGCTCCAGCTGAAATTAAACACTAGATGGTGGTGATGGTAAGATGATGAAAGTGTGGATACCATCCTGCCATGCATTTATATATCGTCCTGCGTCAATCTACTGCTGGATGAAGGCCTATCTGTTTGACCGTATTGTACAACGTGGTCCATATGTCATGTGACCCACTCCCCTCCCCCAATTAATTGATTCCTAATTTTTTTCCTTTACTTATTCATTTCTGTTTTCACACCCATTGTATACAACCATATTACGTTTCAGGCAATTCAATGGGGGTCATCTGAACCACCTTGTACAACGAAAGAGTCAGTGCAGGTTGGTGAAGGGGGCTGGGAGGGGCACAACTGCTTCATATGTCACTCGCCACTGATGTGAGCCACGGATGGGAATTTAACTCGGGCTGCCAGGTTGATAGTGCTGCGCGGAGCGCTAGAGATCCCCTCTAGAGGATGGTTATTAGATACATATGAACACAGGAAAAGAAACAACAAAAATAACCCTATTTTTGGTTTCTAACATCCAAATGCCATTGTGCACGTGCATATGTTGTGTTCATTACTTTATGACGTAGCAACGATCTGATGTAAGCACACTCGCGGTAAGTGTATAGTCTCATTTTGTAGAGTACGTGAAAACCCTTGAGTGGAATGTTCCCCTTGTTTTGTGGGTTCTAACGCCAGTCGCCACACAGCAGCAGGAAACAACATCACGGATATTCAGTGGCTGTCACTGTTTTTCTCATCTCATTCTCGCCGCACATCGCAAACAATTTCTTGTACCTATCGAGGTGCTCGCCGCAATCTCTCGAGATTCTCGTGTACGAATTGCACGTGGCCGGGATTGAATGTACTGTATAATGGTGCAGAGTCTGTCACACAGCTGCATCGGATTCAACACACCCCCCCCACGTGGCTCCAGACTCACATTACCGGAGGACTAGGCCACTGCACACTCGCTCTCTCTCTGCTGATGTGCAGTAGTGAGCACGTGGTTCGCATGGGTCCCTATTGCAAGAAACGAAATGGGGCCCCACTTCTCGAAGGCCCCCCCCCCCCCGCGCGCGCCCCGTCCCCCACTCTCTTCGCAGGTGCAGTTGCATCGCCTGCGCACTCAAACAGCTGTGCCAGTAACTGATGACGCTTGAGATTAATATGCGACAGCCCTAAATCATGAGCGTGCTTCGACACACGTGAGAAAAGTGTCACGGACAGAAATCGGAGTATGCTTTGCATCTCCAGATGGCATCACTATTCTTGGTGAAAATTCATTACGTAAAATGATGATCTACAGCAGTATGCATTGAATGCACGAGAATACGTTATGCAGATTATAATGTATTGTATATTAAATTGACTTGAATAGGTTATGCAGTAAATAATGTATATCAAATGAACGAGATATGTTATGCAGTTCAGTACTCAATAATCTATATTAAATGCAATGGGATGTTAAGCAGTATATAATGCATATTAATTGCACTAGGATGCATAAAGCATTACGTCTATCAAATGCACGAGAATACTTTATGCGTATATAATGCATATTAATTGCACTAGAATACATTATGCAGAATATGTCTATCAAATGGACGAGAATGCGTTATGCAGTACGGAATATAATGTAAATGAATTGCACTAGTTATGTTACGCACTATATCATGTATATTAATTGCACAATGATAAATGATGTAGCATAACACGTATATTGAATGCCCTCGGGTACATTATGCCGTATACCGTATAATTTCCATCAAATGCACTAGAATACGTCATGCAGTATATAATGTCGATGAAATACACTGGAATACATTACGCAGTATCTACAAACACTGTATGTTAAATGAAATATTGATACATCAGAGCAATAAACAACACGTCTGTGTCTACCTGGGCACCGATGTATCAAACCACGTCTAGGACACACCTGCTGGCTGACGCGTGGGAAACTGTCCCGGGTGAGATCGAGAAGACACCCTGAAGTTTCGCAACGGCAGCGACGCCTCAAGTCCCCGCGGGCAGCGCTGGCGGTCCGAGGGAAGCGCGTGGCTGCCCCCTTGCTGCGTCACTGCTCCCCCCACCTCCACCACCGCGTCCCCCTGATGTCCGAGGCAGCCAGGAGGACACGCAATGTGGGAGAGGTGGGGGGGGCGAAATCGATGTCGTTTTCCTATTGGGTTTTTATCACACAATCAGCTATCATAAAATGTCAGAATGGCCATCGATCTCGTGTGCTTTTAAACCTCCACGTGGTGTATGTCACGTTTTAAGTATTTACACGCGCCGAGTGAATGCAATATACGCATTGTGTGGACGTGGCGGTCACACGGTCAGAGGTTGTCCGTTTCTTATTTTTTAACAGACGAATTGCATTATGAAAGCTGGCCAGCCAGAAGATGTTAGTACTGTCGTGGCTTCTTAAATACATCTGTGCGGATCTTTGGCCAATATCCCGTTCGTGTGCGTGGTGGAATTTCTCCGGTCGCTACGCATGCGTTTATCCCACGCGCCAGACGCTCATGAATGGAATCGGCCAAACATCCCAGTGCAGTACCCTCATCAAAATCAACCTCGAGACTCGGTCGCACTGACCATGCGTGGTGGATCAACAAAAGGGACCGTGGAAATAATTATCAAATTTTTCAATGCTATGGCCCACATTCAAATCGTAACACGTATCGAGCACCTTTGATTTGATTACTTGCGTAACATCAATGTGGTTCTATTGTTAGTCTTTAACCGCCTTCCTCTGCATTGTACGCGCGCGTCTAAGCCACGGAATGCACTATTATCACAATGTGTCCATTAACGGCACGCACACAAACGTTCAACAACAACAACAAAAACCCCGCACGCTCTGTTCTTTATTTAAAAAGATTCGCGACAATAAAATACCTAATTCCACATTACACTAAGCGCGCTCGTTAAGAACGCATATCAGCGTCATGCGTCATGCGTGTGCTCCCCTCCACATCCCCTACACACCTCCCATCCACAACCCCTCCTCCTAACCCAACCGTGGAGAGAGAGAGAGAGAGCGCGCGCACGAGAGGGAGGAGGGAGGGGGAGAGACAGAGAGAGAGAGAGAGTGGAAACCCTGGCATCAGTACCGAGTGAGCATCGCGCCCGTTCGTCCACAGCTGCTCCCGCTGCCGCTACTGCCGCTGTGAAGGCGTCCGTCTCAAGTCCGCTCCGAGAGGAAGATAAAGACGGACGGGGACAGGGGAGGAGGGGGGGGCCTCTCCCAAAACAAAAGGGGGAGCAAGTAGCGTGGGTTTCTCTTCCTTCTCTGTGCCGCTCTCACGGTCACACGGATACCGCGATGCCGACGTGGGTGTGCAGACGTCTCGCTCCCGTGGAATATCGCGTCTCGGCTCGTGGCTCTTTGCGCACTTGTAACGGTAAGGGCGGAGGTCTCCCCGCAAGGCGAGGCGCTGCTTGTAATCATTGCCGCCGAGCACCTTTGCGCATTCGTGAACATCGTGCGTGTGCGTTGGGTTTGTGTTTTTTTTAACCGTGTCCTAATAATATTGGCAGCCTGAATGAATGCGCCAGATTCCGCCGTATGGTTTAAATATAAGCATGGGTTGAGCCTGGTTACTACTTGGATGGGTGACTGCAATGGAATGCTTGGTGTTGCGATGTTGGGGCTGTGATGTGGCCTACGGTGCAGGCAGTAGATACTTGAATCCGTCTGTGCTGAGCTTTTCAACATTGCACCGTCGTATGCCTCCGTTTCCTCCGGGTGCTCGGTTCGTCTCGCGCATCAAGCCACGCATTAATTCATGGAGTCTCCGCGTGAAGATTTTCCTGGTTTATTATTCAAATGACCATTTCTAGTATCTTCCGAGGCGCCCTTTCAAACTATGTGAATATATATATAGGATTTACGCAATCAGCTGGACGTGTGATTCGTTGTGAATTGAGAACCTGCGCTTAGAAATCGGACAGAGAAGAGATTAGCGCTCGACAATTAGACAATTGTTATTTCTTCGGGAGGTGTCAGATTCTTCCGCAGCGTCTGTGACCACTTGAATTCATTCCGCGAGCGCGTTCAGAAGCGAGCGGGTCAGCGCTATACAAAGCAGCGTGGTTCTCATCAACGCAACAACAACAACAACAAAAACTCAGGACTCACCGAATCTACAATCGCGAGCGTTCTCTGGCCGAACATTTACTTAACAGCGAATTGCTGCTGGCGTGAACATTGCGACGGGGAAGCAGCGACGGGCATTGCACTCGAACAAAAAAAAGATACGGGCAGTTGAGGACCAATACAAAAAAAATGACTTCTCTGTTGTTATTCTTAGTCAATTTACACGGGTTACTGCCTTAATTGACGGGGCAGCCCGTCTGACATATTCAGGCAGTCAATATGAATGTTTGCGTAGTCTATAGCCTCACTGGAACGTTGGCGTATCCCTATATAACCTGAATCATTACAGGTAATGTGGCTGCATTTTGAGAGCGTCGCGCAAGATTATAGCTGGGAGGAGAACTCTCAATCAGGCAGACTCCAGCTATACAGCTGTACGACATGAATCTACGGAGTCGAGAAGGCAATTTATAACCGAAAAATGTCCACGCAGTGAAATCATTTACATTCAAGGGGTAACTCTCACAGTCAGCGCTCCATCTCGCTCACTTTCCTGAGCCACTTAGCACGGACAGCATGGTTCAATTCCATCCACCCACCCACCCACCACCACGCAAATTTCTGCGAGGAATTACCAAAAGTGCACAAGGCACGTTAAAGTCCAATCGACGCCATCGATCGTCAGATCGATCCAACTGTCCAGACAGTGGTAACACTTCCCAAAATCGCAAATTTTCAGTTCACCCGAAATTAAAAAAAAATCAAAGCATACCTCTAACCCTAGCCACGGGTCACCGCTCTTCATTGCAAGAGCGATAATGAATCTCAATGGAGTCTCTCGCCTGACCCAATAAAGCGCATCGATCAATCGATCGATCAATCAGGAACTCACGAGAGGAGGACGCGTTGTCGCCTGGTCACGGCGCAGTTTCCTCGCCAGCATCTCCGCCCAACAAGAGCCCAGACGCCGGGGATGACCGCTCGGCAGAAACTGCGCGGTCGCAGAACAATTTTATTCAATCTCCGCCGTCTCCACGTACACGGACGGAGACTGCAGGGATGGCTGCGGCGTCGGCGCGTTCGGAGGCGTTTGATGGAACACAAAGCTTCGGCCATCCCGAGTCGTTTACACGAGGGGGTTTGTTGCCAGGCTGTGGGCAATCAGGCACACTGGTAAACCATCGATTTCCATCGCGTCTCAGGGTACATCGGTGCGGCTCAAGGAGCCCCTGGACTCGGTGTTACATTTGAACAACAACAAACGGGTGGCTTCCTCTCCGGATATTGCTTTTATAGAGCAGGGATGTTTATTTTGTATCTGCAGCCTCAAATAATAATACATTAATATCCATGTTCTTTATATACCCAAGATCGCCTCACCGAGTCTCAAGACCTGCTTCAGGAGGGTCCTGCAAGGGGGGAGTTTTGGCCAGTTACATGCGCGAGCGTTTTAGCAATTGGCAGGAAATTGGAAGTACACGAAGCAAACATCTGTGCGCAAAGCTCCGCACGGATGTATTCAATAATCCATAAATGTGCTGCCATTTGCTGACCACCTCTCACCCCAAGCCATCAAAACGCGCACGTCAGTTACCCCCCAACGCAGCCAGTCTCCTATCCACGATACTAACCAGGCTCAAGGCCTGCTTAGCTTGCGAGATCTGGCGAGATCGGTCGCATTCGGGGCGAGTTGGTCGTTGGGCAATGCTTAATTTAAAAAAAAACGTGCGTCGTGGCATTAATGGAGGGTAAGACGTTGCGTGGTGTTTGTGAGCACGCACCTCCGCTGTGCACACACTGACCGTGTTGTTCTTTGATGCGTCCGTGCATGCGCATTCTATGACATCCAATATGCACGGCTCAATTACGGACGTGCGTGTACATACGAACACCAACATCCCACGTACAATCGTGACTTAAAGCTTTCGTGACTGCAGGAATTCATATTATTTGAGTCTTTCGGTAAAGTCACTTGACTTTACCGAAAGACCCAAATAATATGATCGTCCCACGTATCGTGTGCTGTAGCCGTGCTAAAGCCAGGCCATGATATCATTCCTGTTGTATGATGCCATCACAGTGCACTCCCGTGCAGTATCGGGCACATGATGACAGTGACATGGCCCAGTCGATAGCCCTGGCGAGGTCCTGCACGACACCCACGGCTCCTCTCGGAGTCGACAGTCCACCAGAACCCAAGTTACAGTCCGTTGAGGTCACGCTTTTCTCTGCTGCTCCCTTTCAACGTGCACCGTCAGTGGCATAGGCAGGGTTCAGGGCGAGTTCCAGGTAGCGGCCGTCTCGTAAAGGAATGATATAGTGACGATTTCAATCAGCCGCACAATCATAAAACCACATGTGGGTTTGTGTAGCAAAGACCTCCCCCCCCCCCCCCCCCGTATAGCCTTTACCAGACTGCTGGGGCAAGTGCCGTTCGCGAGCACTGTAAAAGCGTAACACGACACATTAGAAAGTGGGTGGCCAGCACCATGCCCAGCCGCCTTTGTCTCCCTAGTGGCGATGTTCACACACCGCGCCGGATACTCACTTAAGGGTGAGCCAACATAGGGGAGGCCCTTCACAGTCTCTGTCCAGATTTTATTTTCGTCAATCCACTGCTCATTGAGGGGCCTGCCCACGCGTGCAGGTCGTGAAGGTGAGTGAGGGCCGGTGAAAACGGGCAGCATGGACGTGGGAGCAATAGACGTGCAGTACAACAGGAGACGTTTCTGCATTGCCCTCTGTTGCCCACTAAGCAGCCTATAGCAACCTGGTGTGCATGGGGAACGCCCATCGAAGCAATTATGCAAGCTCATCTCTGCTCATCTTCCGGGAGCATCACGGGTGATTCGGCTACGTAACTGTTCTCGGGACATATTGGCGGTGCATCTCCACGTGTGAATGGAGCGCATCATTCAGACCGGAATATCGTGGTGCAGATGCATGTCGTGACTTGGCTCACATGCCCCAGTCAACGACGACTAGTTTATTTATTACCTTCATTATTGATCATTATTATTTAATCAGGTCTCCCTTCCATAGGAGAAAGTGATCTCAACGAGCTTTAATTTCCGGTTCAAATATCTCCGTCTGCTACTAATATGGAGATGTTTCAACTAAAGCCTACATAGGATGAGCGATGCTTGCGGGCTACATAAATTACATCAATGTACTATTTATTATCTCATAACAGAGTTATCCGTGGATCCTGGTACAGGGGACACAATAGAGCACGCCCCCTGTACAATCCTACATTCAAGATCCTTCTGCCTCCACCGTTACACGACGGGTCCCTTGAAACTGAAAATAAACTAAACCGATTTTTTTTCATACCAAGCCAGGGCCACTGAGCTATAGAGCTGTTTTTTCAGAAGCGACCTATCCACAAATGATAGCCCAATGAAGTTGCTCATCGTGTGGACATTTATATCAGCCAAATACTCTAAACGCACGTTTGATTCTAACCGTGGAGGGAAAACCCGAAAAAAATCCACACGACTACGAGGAGAGAACATGCAAACTCCAAATATACAGCAGGCGTCATGGTCGAAATCGAACCCACGACATCCTGTATACCAGGCGAGGTAGTCAACATCTCGCCACCATGGCGCCCCTTGCAGGCAGTACAGCAGTGCGATTGCACTAAGCTGACGCCAATGTTGTTTGCCCGTTCGTGGAAGCGATGTCGAGGCCACGCAAAGGGGGCCGTGCATATTTCCGAGCAGCCGTATGCGGCGGCCGTGTGAGCAGCAGTCGTGCCGCACGCTCGCTCACGCTTGCCGAGCGCGTCCACGGAGACACCGGCGCATTGACGCCGTGGCCCCGTGTAATTCTATTGCCACATTCAAACAAACCAAAAAACAAACGGGGCGCTGTCCAGCTTCAGCGCGCGCTGAATCAGCCTCGGCAGGCGCGGTGACGCAGCCGTGTCGAACGGACTGACGGCCAACGTGGTTGTGGAAGGTGATGGATATTGCACACGCAAGCCAGCTTATGGTGCACTCGGAATCCGATTGCGCGCTCCAAATTAAGCAACGTTGCGAGATTGGACTCGACTTGCATGCGCCCTTTGTGTTTAGTTATACAGTGTCTTCATTTAGGCAACTGCATCGTTTATGCAGCTGCGCAATCCGCAAATACGGGAGGCTATGTGCGTTGAGGTGTTTTCGGCCGATTGGTGAGTGTTCATATATGTAGAGGAAAGCGGAGCGCCCGGCCGAAACCCCTGCGCGTGCGAGGGGGTAACCCTCTATCCCTTACGGATGAGCCCAACGAAGATTAGGCCGCACTTTGCTCTATCGCCTTCTCCTGGCGAGCCAGGGTACGGGCAGCTCCGTGACTTCCACGGGAAAATTCGTTTTACGACACCATCTGTGTGTGATCCACCAACCCTCTCTGCTGCCTCCACAGTGCCGGGATCACCGGCAGCATGCATCACCTTCCACCTTCCGGCTGCTTGTGCTTTCTTGTGTTTTCATTACATGTCTTTATTTGTTTACTTATTTGTGATTGTTTTTGGTAGTAAGGGTTTCCTTAGGTTAGTCGTGGCTGCATATGGGATTTAGCCCGTATATATATATGAAATTAATGTGCAGAGTTATGGGATGCTATCAGCACCAATGACGCCGTATAAAAATGAAAGTATTGCACTGTATAGTACAAGTAGACCGGGACTTCCCTTTGGTGTGGGTTGGCGAATTGATCGGGCATGGTGGATGGTATCACCACCCACTCGTGTTCAGGTATCACCACCCACTCGTGTTCAGG
>CM025664.2:9812483-9831244 GCA_014621495.2 Entosphenus tridentatus
ACCCACTCGGGTTCAGGTATCACCACCCACTCGGGTTCAGGTATCACCACCCACTAAGTAAATGCATCGATTAATGCAGATCGCATCGGATCACGATACAGGCGTTGAATCGCGTGCTAATACGCGATGTCTATCGCCTTACAATGCATGGTACGGTACACACAAATAGCTGCATGGAGTAACTGCTACGAGACCCGTTTGTTTTTTGTTGTTGTTCGATTCCTTCATCGCATTCCACAACACTGAATGGAATCGCCGTGGCGGTGACGGGTGAGGGGCTCGCTACTCCATAACCAGACCGAACACAGCAGAAGACTTCGTATCTGTGACGCCGGTCCCGCAGTCGGATCTCAAGCGAACACAGCAGCCCTGTTGTAATTCAATTGCGCGTTAAACGAACGCTGTCCCCGTGGAATGCAGTTGCATGCGAATAAACACGAACCCTTGCAAGCATCACGCTACACCCCACAAGCCTTACCATGCAATCGCCTAAAAATACACGCGTGACGATATCAGTGGTTGATCCAGGAAGAAGTGTGAAGCCTGTGTAAGCTACCCCCCCCCCACTCCACCCTTGAGACACCGAAGCTTGATATTTTATTGATATTTACAAGGGACAATACACCTACCAACATTGAATGTGTTGTTTGTTATTAATAATGTAGGGCTCTGAAAAAAAAAAGCTTGTAACTCTGGTAGATTGCACCCATCCCCGTCTCCTCCTCGAGGGATGTCTCGAGATCCGCCCCTTCCCCACCCACACCGTGGATCCAATCGCCGGCAATGACACAGATTTCGTGGCCAGATCTCGGAAGCTAAGCAGGAATTTTTTTTTTTGAGACTGGCAAATGCATCACCAACCCCTCCCCCCCCCACACACGCATTGTTGTGCTGTACTTATACGCTTCCCGTTTTTACCACTCACCGTACTGAACAGCGCGTGAAGCATGGCAAATAATGGCCACGAACCGGGGCCTTCATCCATCCAAGCAGAGGGTTCATTCATTCATAGCAGCACTGATTTATATGCGCAGGCACCCTGAGCATACATTGTGTAAGGTAGGGGGAGAAAGCCTGCTTTGCTCACGCAACATGTTAACCCATGAAGTAAAAAACATTTCTTCGTCGACACTGCGCACACCCACGGCCGCCGTCTCGTGCAAGTTTGAAGCTTCCTTGATGATAAACGACGTTAAAGTCAGGGTCAGTCGCAAGCTGCAACCACACTGCCTCTGCCCCTACCAGCGCAGTACGTTCGTGACGTCAGCCGAGTTGGGGCGCCGCGGTTATCGATGTTAATTGCGTCGCCTGGTATACAGGAGGTCGTGGGTTCGATCCCAACCCTGACGACTGTATATTGGAGTTTGCGTGTCTCTCTCCCCGTGGTCGCGTGGATTTTTCTCCGGGTCCTCCTGTTATTGCTTCCACATTTAGAATCAACATCACGCGTTCAGAGTATTTGGCTGCTGCATATTCCCACGCGATAAGCCACTTTGTTGAGCTATCACTTCTGAAAAGTATCTATATAGCTCAATGGGTCTTACCTGCATGCACATTTTTTTTTAAAATAGTTTAGTTTTAGAGTGCCATAAAAATTATCTCCTGACCATAACTATCAGGTAAACGTCCCGCTCTCAGTCCTTAACCACTCGTACGAGACACCAGTAACTAATGCGTTACCGTCAGGGGCTGTTTGTTTTGAACTGCTCCCTGCATGCACGCGCACGATCCTATTAAACCGCCGCCGTCACCCCGTTAACAGTAGTGCTGAATAAGTCTATTTCGTGACCATAATCCTGAATCGAATCCCGAGGTACAGATTCATTTAGCGGCGTCTTTACAACTTTGGGAGGCCTGTATTGTTCGTGTTGGGGGGAGGGGGGTGGTGGGGTGGGGGGGCGCAGTGATTAGTGCGTACACAGCCGGGCGATCTAAGTTCCATTCCCGGCCACGACTGTGAAATCATGGGGTAATGATTGATTCGCCGTCCACTCGCAGGTCTGGCGATACCATTAGTTAATGCTAGTTAATGTTAACCCTATGTAATGTTTACCCTAACTCTGGCACATATTCCTACACACGTGCTTTCGAGCTCATGAGAATCGCGATTAATCGATTAGTCGATGCATCGTTACACCCGTGGCGAGTGATATCAAATGGGTCTCAAAGACTCGTTTCTTCAGGAGAGCCTCACTTTGCGATGTGTGACCAAGGCTCTTTTAATCAGTGGCACCGTGTGGGAGGAAACCAGAGTAGACCGACACACACGAGGGGGTAACGCTCAAATCACCGCACGGACAGATTCCCAAGAATCCATTGCTCTACTTCGCATCTCCTGGCCACTCTTCGTAGGCCGACACGACAAGACCTGGTGTTCTCTGCTAGACGACCCACCCACGCACCAACCCAGTGCACACTTGTTCAGCTTCAGAGATCTGAAGAAATCGGGTGCATTCGGAGCAATTTTGTGGCACTTTTTTGAAGCGAATTGTAACGGACACAGAAAATGACTCCCCCCTTTTAGAGCACCATGGGGATATCGCGACGGGTCGCAGCGCGGGCCGATGGCTCAAATTGTAACGTTATGACCTGCCCCTACTGGACATCTGTGAAAAAGTGCTTTATAGCTCACCGGATTCCTCCAATATAAATATTATAACTATATTTTTTTGAAATCTAAACTATGAACTCTTTTTATTTTAGCAGGTAAGGCCCACTGAACGCTATAGCTCTTATTTCAGGCCACAAATTATTGTTCAATGAAGTGGCAAGTCACGTGCAAATGTTACAGCAGCCAAGTAATCTAAACCCATGTTTTAAAATGTGGAGGAAAAACCCAGAGGACTCTGCGAAAAACCCACGTGTCCACGGAGAGAGAGAAACATGTAAACTCCAGATATACATGAGTCCGGTTCGTGATCGAACCCACGACCTCCTGTACACCAGGCGAGGTAGTTAACGTCTCGCCACGGCGATTCTGACACGTGACAAATCCCCCACCCGATGATTGCGCTAGAAAAAAAAACGACCAACCGCGCCTCTCTCCCCACGTAATTTGCAGGTGTGAAAATTCCGTGCATTGCCAAGCGCGATAATGAGCCTCGGTGGGATGTGACGCTCACTAACAAAATACAATCAATCAAAACAAACAGCGCACTCGAGGCGGACACCACGATGGTAATTGCCCCAAATGGCTATCGACAAGCCGCGTCCAGCGCTTTGAACACCGCCCGCTGTCACGTTTTTGTTTGTTTTGGTATTAATACAAGGCTTGCACCGTATTCAGAAAATGCAGCTAATATCTCACATTGATATTTATTGCAGAGCAAGATTACCCCCGTCTTGCTGTAAGTGGTGATGCTAAGAGACCAGGCCTGGAGACCGTTTAACAAACGAAGTAACGTACATTTACTGCGGGTATTTCGGAAAAAAATTCCACCCAAAAAAAAGTACATAAAATGTTAATTCACGACGAACGTAATAACGAGTCGTCGTAAATGGAGTCAACGTACATCCGGGGTACGCCTGCAGTTGAAAGGAAAGACGTGTTAAACTCTGGGGAGACATGATGAGAGAAGACAATGAACAACACGTGTTCGCGTCGAGGGAGGGCACTTACCAAGAATAACGATGGCCGACAAGCAGCCGGCCTATGACCAAATCACACAGCATGTGCTCCCTCTCGCGTCAGATCTCGGAAGCTAAGCAGGTTTTGAGCCTGGATAGTGCTTGGTTGGATGACCACGGTGTACAGACGGGTTTAGTCGTAAACGGCCTGTGACCGGAATACCCATTATTGTACTGTGCGTCTGTAGCTCCCCATTTGCGAATCACCAGGGTGGTGAAGTATGGTCAAATAACGTCCACGGCCCGCATGGTGTGTGGAGCTCCTCGTCCAGCAGTGAAAAGACAAACAGAGCTGTACGTCTGCTTGCTTCAAACTTTAACATCTAGATTTAAAACACATTTCTTTAGAACTGCTTTTGTTATGTGTGTTAGTTTGTTGTTCTTCCCCCGCACCTCCAATTAGCGTGGTTAGCTACCTAATACATTCAACATAGTTACACACAAACCAGCGTACTGCGCGACAAAAACGCGAGTTTATTATTCATTTAGCGTGTCTGACACTGCTGATGAGGGCCCAGACGGATGAAGCCGGCAGCTGCAGAGTGTGCGTATTTAAACAAACGCTGCTGGTTAACGCACGTTTGTAAGGACAATAGACTGACATATTTGCTGACTATGCTGTTGACTGTATGCCTTTCTGGTGACACGGAGAGGGAGACGGTTTAATTTATAAAGCGGAGTTAATTTTTTTTTGCATCGAAATCGCACGAATGCCCATGCAGGTCCATAATCTGCTCTGGAATGGAGCCGTGACAAACGGCAATGGTGCGCAACGTGCTGGAAAGAACATCCCCCTAGTTCATCATCATCATCATCAGTCTTGATCAATTCACTGCTGGTTGAAGGCCTCCCCAAGCCTCCACCATCATCCGGTAGTGGACTTCATTCACTAACAGATCTGTAAATCTTGCGTTGCAGCTCGTGCACTGCGCTACGAACCCGGCGACCTAAGTTCGATCCCCGCTCACGACCAACATCAGTGGCGAATATCCGAACCCGATCTTGCGCGCCTCCCCCACATCGACTCAAGCCTTAAAGGATCATCTGGTGCTGTGTGTAAACACAAGCACTGGGGAGATGAAGACGGCCGGGCGTGGTGGTTGCTATACCACCCAACTCCTCCTTGCACCGTGGCGGCTTTAATAGGAACTCGCAAACAAGCACTTGCCCCACCAGTCGATGAAAGCTTTACTGGGGATCTTTGTATTTTTGTATACAGCTTCCAGATAGATCGACTCGCGATGTGGATAATTTGTGGACGACGGCGCCACGGCGAGGGGAGGCGAAGATCGGAGAGTAACAACAACAATAACAACAACAATAACAACAACAATAACAACAACAACAATCTTCACCATTGGAACCTCATTTGCCAGTAAAGAATATGAGAATTGATTTTTTTTTACCCTTTTATTTGGCAACAAAACTGACACCTTTTTTTATTACAAGGAGTCATGTTTGCATAGACCACAATACCTGCAGTCATAATGCAAACAAAAAACATAACTCTGATAATGTATGCACTGTCCTGTGCATACATTATCAGAGTTATGCTTGGTGGTGTTCATTCAGACGCTGTCTTTCCGACATACCTGTTCTTCACCTGAGGACGGCTGCTTGCGTTGTGGCCGAAACGTCGTGAGAATTGTATTATATGATGTTTTATTTTTATTATTTTATTATTTCCCTTCTACATGACTTTACCGAAAGAACCAAGAAGATGAATCCCTGCAGTCACGAAAGCTTTAAATCGAAACAACAATAATAACAACGTTAGTGGATTTTACGCATTATAAGACGCGCTTGTTTCCCTTGCAGTTGAAGCACACGAAGGATGTGCGTCTTGTCAACCGATGGGTGCAAGATCAGATTTGTACAACTTGCCGTATGCTTACATCGAACCACGTGTTACTTTGGGCGCGTCTTGCTTTGTTAGTGCGTCCTATAAACCGTACGACGCGGTCTACATTGACGTTAAGCGAAGAGGGTTATGAATCTCTCGGCCCTTGTAATAAGTCCACGTGTCAGCGGAGCCAGCGGCGAACGCAAGGGCAGTGGATGTTGTCTCTCCCCACGCCGTTCGGGGGTTTATTTCAGCATACTTCACCACGCTGCTGGTTCAGCGCAGGTTTGGGAAAAGTTAAAAATAATCGGCGCGGAAGTGCGAGTTGTACGAAACAATTGGATTGTTGCGATGCTGGACCTGCCCACCACGTAGCCACACGGCCCTATTTTATAACCTGCTCGTGTGCATGGTGATCACCTATACAAGCGCTATCCAGGCTCAACCTTGCTAGCTTCCACGATCTAACGGTCTCTGACACATTCTGGGTAATGTTGTTACTGAGGCTCAAAACTATGTTCGATGAGGGTCCTGCATCGGAACGTTTGGTCATTTTCGCTACGCTTGCCAGTGCGGGTTGCTACAGGACAGGGAGCACAGCTGTGGGACCAAAGAAAGTACAGGACAACAACGGCATTGTCTGCACTGCCATCTGCTGTCCACGAAGCAGCCCCCGTAGTTTTCAGCCTATAACACGTGGCATGCATGGCGATCGTCCATCCAACGACTATCCAGGCTCAACCCCGCTTAGCTTAGCTTCCGAGATTAGGCGCACGAGGGGCGATATAGTTACACATCCTCGGATTTTAAGGAAGACTTCATCCAACCGCGAATATAAAAATGTGTGTATCGACGCATTCGCTTCACATACGGTGCATGTCTGCGCAGTACCATTGGGGAAACCGGTCATTCCTGGCGCTCTCAGTGCCAATGGTAATCAATTTCCGGCGCTCAGCACCTCGAAAGGATGTACAAATACTCACAACGGATACAACATAATTGTGTGTGCACTGTTGCTATCGACTGATTGAGTGTATTAGTGGTTATGTTTGTGTGCGCGCGAATTTGTCTGTGTGACCGCGTGTCCGCCTCCGATGTGTGTGACACATTCGATGTCTGTGACACATTCGACGTGACGCATTCGATTAGGTTTGGCGGATCGTAGAGAGCATGCCTGCCATAGCGCGCCTTGTCTAAGAAATAGCCCCCTTGTGAGCCACCGGGGTGACGGTTCGATTCCCTGCTGCAACCAACCGCCACGTGACAAGAAATGTGAGTAATTAACAAAGTGCCGCCACCGCTGTACGTTAGACATTGAAGAGAATAATGACGCCCGTCGCATAGACAATCGAACGGGCAGTTAATTACGTGCCGGCTTCATAACCCACATCACACACGTGCAGATGAACCCTTTTGCTTGATTGCACCGTGACAATTCTGACCGCCACCGCTACGTAAACAGATGTTACAGAGGTAGCGAATCTCACTAGCCTGTACTCGTGACTGGTGGCGTAATGGTTAGCGCACTCCCCTGTGAACTTGGTAAACCTGAGTTCGATCCCTGGCCCAGGCTAACATGAGCGGCGAGTGATATCTGAACCGTTCCCGGGTCTCACCCTCGGTCGGTCGAGTGCCAGGTGCAGTGTGTGAAACATCACCACCGGGGTGGCAAAGGTGACGGCCGGGCTTGGTGTTGGTGACGCCGACTCTTACACGAGTGCTCACTAACAGGAAGGGATGGGACATTTTCGACAGAGCTCCCCACCGGTGGAGATGGAGCAATGAAAATCAGCTCAAGTGCAGAATCGCAGCGGATGAAAGCGGATCGGGGATGCCTTCGTACCAGCAGCGGGAATGACAATTGCTGATGATGGTGATCGAAAGCACTTACCCCTCAAGTCTGCGAAGGCTATACGGGGGGGGGATCTTTGTCTTCGTTGCGTGGTGAGCGGTAGCGTCTCAGACCTGGTGGTGAAGCTGCGTGTCCCTGGCGATGCGGGTAGCGGCAGCACGGTGGTTTGGGCACTGCGTTCCAATCTCGGCGACCGCAGTTCGATTCGCGCTCATCTCCAGCGCCGGTGACGATTATCTTGAACCGGTCCTAGGCCTGCCCGAGGACGACTCTGTCTCAAACGAGAACTCGGTGCAATGCGCAGACATCGTCACTTGGGAGACAAAGGCGGCCGGGCTGTTGCTGGACACCCACCCCACCCCCCCCCCCTCGTGTGCCGTACCGATCTTCATAGGTGCTGGCTAACAGCACTTGCCGCGCCCCAACAGTCTGTTCAGGCTATACGGTGTTATCTCTGTCTTTTGTATGCGTGTGCGTGTGTGTACACACGTGACTCGACTGCCACGGGACAATCGCTAATAAGGCGGTTGTAAGCGAGCGAAGCATGCGCACACAACAACACCACCTCGCGAGCCTATAGGGATCGATCCGCAGGGACCCCATGGTTCAATACATTAGACGGTCTCATCTCTGCTGCTCGCCTGGAACTTCAAGGTCGCCAAATGATCCCGCAGTTTGTGGACGGGAATTGCCGGGGTGGGCGGGAGGCGGGAGGCGGGGGTATCCCATTAAACCCCTAGGCGCGCCGTGTTTCTTGAAAGTCGGTTGCTCGGCTGAGATAATCAGGTTTGGTTTGCGCATGGGAAGCACGATTACACACACACACAACAACAACAAAAGCACACAAACATCCTCCGTCATTTAGCCCAGCACTCAGAGCGCAAAGGGGGGTGGGGGGCAGCAGCATCTTGAGCGAGCATTTATCAACAACGCGGGCACGACAGCGTGGTGCGGTCACCACCACCAACACCACCACCACCACGTCCAACCGCCTTTGTCTTCCCGTTCACCGATGCTCGCTCTGCACCTGGGCGGGTGGTCATTGAAGGCCGAGTTGACCTAAGAGAGCGTGGCATTTTGTATATAAAAAAAAAATTAAACAACGTTGGCATTCTCGCCCGGCGTAGGAAGCATCCCTGCATTATTTTGCGCATCACAAGCAATGCTGCTGCTCATTTAACCGGCACGCAAACATCCCTCCGCTCAGTCGTCTCGCGGGACGACGCGCTGTTTGTTGCTGACCGTGTGGTCGCAGGCAGGCCGCACGAGACGCGGGTTGCGCTGGACCATTTCAATGTCCGGAGCGGCTCGTTTGTCGCGGCAGAGAGCCGGGATGGGCGGCCGCGAGACGTGCCGTCTTCACGCCACATTAATTATTTGATTTGCGAGATGATGGCGTTGAAAACACACCGCGGGGGGTGACGCCGATGCGATGGGGATATGGGGGTGGGGGGGCGAAGGGGGGAGGGGTGGAGATCGATGACGCGGGAGATCTTGACCCGCCCGTGTCGCGCTCTGTGGCCTCCGTCGCGACTCCATTCGCAGCCCCCTGGCCCGGCCATTAGTGGGGCCCATCCGCCGCTGGTACGTGTAGCCATCGAGTGTGCAGGCGGTGCAGCTGCGCCGGGAGAGGCACCCCGCAGGCCGGACAGACATGGGCTGTGACGGAGGATGGAGTGGGTGGTACAATTGCACCGGGGCAATGGGAATTCATTGATTGCCCAATTGCCAATTCCGGCCGAGCACAAACTCCTCGCCGTAACGTTACAATCAAGCCCCAGACCTTACATCTCATGTTCCCGTTGTGCGATTTCCTTCCGTTAGTTTCATATATTGACGCCAGTAAAAATACACGGGAGAAAAAAAAGCGACAGTGCTCCCACCTCTTCTAAGACGTTTTAGCCAGAGTGGAAGAGTAGGCCACAAGTGCCCTCTGAGAGTGGCGGCTCTTTGATGTGTGGCCAGTGTTCTTCATTGCCAGGCTCGCGGACCACTGGCAACCCATGGTGGCCTTGACATGCGGTCCCTGACAATACACAAATGTGAAAACGCCCCCATCATAAGCGCACGTAAACGATGTTTTATTTGACCAGGTTATGTCCGATGGTCACAAATGCAAATCTAGAGTGGCTTATCCTGTGGAATGCTGTCAAACCCAACGGTTTAAAAAGGCGCGGCGACCCTCACACTGATGATGTCTTATCGGCGAAAGTGCCCCCCCTCCCCTCTGAAAATGAGTGAACACCACTGGTGTAGGCCGTTCCACGAGCCCAGCAGTGGCGTAAGCAAGCAATTGCAGGGCTGCTACACATCTACCGCTTACACAACGCACTTCTCCCCTTGCAAGAGAGACTTTTGGTGGTTTTCCAACGGTCTGGTTTTTTAAACGAAGCATATGCAGCTTGTTGGCTGGACAGCGCCCGGCGGCAGGCGGCTTTTCCGCAGCTGCGTGGGGGGGGGGCCGGGGCGACTGCCCGGATTCGCCGTACTCGAGGGGACGTCCCTGCTTGTGGATCCCTGCGGCCCGCCGGCGAACCAGATGATTCTGCTCTACGTTGCACCACCGCGATGTTTTTTGCAGAGGGCAACCGCGACCCAGGCTCGCGGCAGTTACATTGATGGGCGAGTGCTGAGGGACCCATGGAGAAACCCGCAAATGATTGTTGCACCGAACTCGCTGGTCAAATCGGCGAGCATCGTTCTGGGATATTTTCATTTCGCAACGGCTCTCTTTGTTTGTGTCCTCGTTTACACACCCCCGCACCCCAACGCCCCATGTGAGGGTCCACCTGCCTTGCAGAGAAGAGATATTTAACTGAATGGGCCCTTTACCCCGGGGCGAGCATCAACTAACTCAAGCAAATGACTCGTCTGCGTTCCGGCCACACTGAAGCACAGCTCTTGTTCGCGGTGCTGTTATTAGACAGACAGAAATCGTTAAAATTGCATGAAGAGCGCTACTCCAACCGCGTTCCTCTGTAGCCTCGTCCGGTCACGTAGCAGAATATTTTGTTTTCTTCTTCTTCTTGTAAACGGCATTGCAGCGCAACATTGCATTGCTGTCTCTCCACCACCACCGCTCAACCACCCACCCACTCACCCTCCCCTACCTCCCTCCCTCCCTCTCTCTCTCCCTCCCTCCCCAATCCCACTCCTCGCCAACCAGGCTCCCGTGGAGTGTGTGACTTCACAGTTTATTACCTGCAGTTTTAAACGTGGGGATTTCAGACGAAGCCAACCAAGTGCGCCAGTAATTATTTCAGGATTAATTTTTTTCATGAACGCCCTTTCCTTTGTCCGATGGTGGGGGGGGGGGGGCTGTTGTGAATAAACTGCGTCAGACGCAGCCTCTCACGTCCACGTATCTCTCGTCTCGCTCTCTCAAAGGCACAGATCCCTCGTGTAGCCTGAACAGACCGTCGGGGACAAGCGTTGTTAGCGGAACCCATGACGGGCAACACGACAGACGATGCGGTGGGGTGTCCAGCCGCCTTTGTCTCCCCAGTGTTTACATACCGCACCAGGTACTAAATTGAGGCTGAGCCGACCGAGGGGATGCCCAGGACCGGTTTAGATCTTGTCGCTGGTGTTGGTCGTGAGTGGCAATTGAACTCGGGTCGCCGGGTTCGTAGCACAGCGTGTGGCTAACCGCTGCACCACCGCTCCCCACGCACGAATGATTGAATGCGAGGGACACGATGTAATATCTGGAATGTCCTTACATTGGAGCTCTTTAAAGTAGGCGATATTGTGAGTAGAGCTATAGAGTTACCATCGCCTGGACAAACCTCGACCCTCGCCCCCTGACCCCTCACCGCGCATCAACACTGCTCGGGGCAGAGCATCAATCCAGGCTGCTGCTGCTGCTCCGTCAGTGAACCGCGGTTACAGCAGGTGCATGGACCGCGACTCCACGTGGTTCATTCACTGTGTAACAAAAAAAATGTTACTGGGCAATACGTGTTATTTCCTAGTTGCGTATGCCTCACAAGTACAGAAAATTGCTATTATTTTCCACAAACTTGGCTTTTGTGGCCAGGACCGTGATATTTTGAAATTTATCTATTTTCAATGAGAAAACGTGGTGTGCATTTGTGTCATTCCTTCACATTCAGTTAAGTTCAGTTCATTTACTAGGTATAGCCCTGTGAGCCATGCGGCTCTTGAATCTGGTGCAACCGCAACAAACAAAAACATGAACAAAGAAACATCTTAAAGTGGCTTCGTGCAACAGAAAAATCCAGGAAAAAACAGCAAAGTCTTCCAGGAAAAGCACCGTATATCAACGCTGTGTGCAAAAATCCCAGTGGTCACAAAAGTAAAGTTTGTGGGGAATAATAGCCATTCTCTACACTTTCGAGGCATTAGAAATTAGAAAATAACACTTATTACCCAGGAACAAAAATCGTGTTACATAGTGAAGTGTTAACGATGGCGATTGCCACTCCACTACGTTGTGCCCGCGCTCGTCAGATATTGGAAGATAAATAAGGTTTTCAGCCTGGTTGGTACTTGGATGGAAGACTGCCTGGGAATACCAGGAGATATAGAAAACTATATAAAATATGTTTTTTTTTTACCAGGTTAAGCCCGCATAGCTTCATAGCTCCTCTTTCAGAAGCGACCTGGCCACAAACGATTGCTCAACGAATTGTCTTGTCGTGTGGAAAATTATAGAAGCCAAAATACTCGAATCGGTTTGGACTGTGAGGGAGGTGGCCAGGGAATGGCAGCTCAGCAATGGGTATTCTTAAATCTATCTGTGCGGGGTGTGCATCGCCTCCTCGTACACTATTGGGCTGGGGTGGAGGGTTTTATCGCGGTTCTCTGCTTACCTTTCACATTTACCAACTAACTCCGGAACGACATTGGGCCGAACGTGCTCAACGCGGGACCCCTCGCCTGTGAAGTTTGTCGCGAGGTTCGACACGCAGCACCTCTTCCGGGTGAACACCGCGTCGTCCACCAGCGTTGCACGCGCGTGTCCCTCTTGCAAGTGACGGGACGTATTGATATCGTTGTCGCACGCAAACAAAAATGCCACACACACGCACACACGGAGTGAAACACCGGTGTGTACGTTGAACTTCGTTCGCACCGTACGTAGCCAACCGTGCTATTCGGAGGTGTCGAGGGGGGAGGTTAAACGGAAACACAACAACAACAACAAGTTCTAAAGAAATTAGTTTGTTACAGCGAAGTCAAAGCTCTCCCTCTCCCCTCTGCTTGAGGCAACTCCACCCCAGTAGCATGACGAGCGTGCGGGCAGGCAGTGGTACCTGCCCCCCCCCCCCCTTTCCCATGGTGGCGAAAGCTACGAGTTGGGCCCCCCTTGATAACCAGCATGAGATTTGTTTTCAACGACGGTGTCAAAGAAGATTAAGTACTCCGACAGAGTTGTCGCTTCGAGGCCGTTAGCGCAACGATTTGATTAGTACAAGTTGGAGCCGCGCAATACAGCCTTGGTACGAGAGTGCGAGACGACATTAGGGCCCCACCTGACCGATCGCCACAGCTCCAACCCTGTCCTGTCTGGTTGACTTGGGGAGCAGAAAGGACAGGGTCCATCCTCTGCGTGATTATTTGGCCATTGCACACATCCTTATTCACAGATTCACCGTCTCAACGCTCGTCGCCTGAAACGCGGGAGGGCTCGGTTAGGTTCACCGCAGTGGGCATCCTGAAATCTGAGTCGCTATGTCTTGGAAGCTATGCTGGTAATGTGCACCGTCTACCGCCGCTGCCACTGATGTATCTCGGACGCTCTATGTAGACATCCGTGAGTGACTGATGGAAATTCTAATGATGTTCTGTAAGGGATGGGAAGCTGAAATTGGGCACGAATATAATAATGGAGCCTACCGTGATTTATGACTAAAATCTATAAATGACAAGGAACCCAATCATTAGAGGGGGAAAAAAGCCACGCGCTGTCCGGAAAACCACAAGTTTTGAACAACACACAGACACGTGCACGAACAGCACTCCGACTCGTGCATTGTGGGAAAAAAAATCATCAATAGGTGTTGATCACCATGTGATCGACTCACAGCAGCAACAGCAGAGACACAGAGAGACAACCACAGACCGCTTTCATCCTCATCAGTACAAGATAGTCACCAATGGTCACTGCTGCAAACTCTGCCTCTAACAATCGGCTCATTAAAAAAAAGGCCAAAACTTGCAATTGTGGGCACTCCAAAATTGGTAGAGGGTGAGGTAACTTTTTTTTTACATTTTATTCTAAAACCTAGTTCAACCAAAGTTTGCATCTACATATTTTGAAGGGTACTTACATCCAAATGACACATAACACTGCATTACACCCACTCATTATTTCAAGCACGTGCAGTTATTGTTGGAAGAGTGTGACGCTCAAGGCAAAATCAAGAGCTGGCAACGTTCACAACCTGTAACTACTCCTACATGCAAGCAGCACTTAGCATGGCATAGATCACTTTGGCGTGAGTGGTTCCCAGAAGTGGGTAGGAGCTGACATGGTGGTTGTGGCTCTGTGTTGGGCAGGCGATAAAGTCCGCCTCGTGTTTTCCAGTTTCGGGTGATGATGTGTCGTGAAGGTGTACTCATTGGTCATTAAAACCCACATGCGATATGTGGTGGTCGTGATGATGATGATGATACCAACAATGCGCGCGCCCGTCAACTGGTGTAATTGGCAAACGATGAAGCCACTGCCGGCATGTCCCGGTTTCAATTTTGAGTCTCTATGTGGAGTCTGTGGGACCGTTCGAGTCTACCCATCTCTACTGTACGCGAGTTATTTTGGGCCTCTGTGTAGGTCTATGAATCTCCGAGCGAGTTTATGGGTCTCTATGGAGGTCTATGAATCGTTGTGTGAGTTTATAGGCCTCTATGTGAAAAATACCGCATGACGAAGCCCCTTCTAGCGCATTCCAGTTTCTGAAAACTTCACCCTCCGCACGCTATCGCCGGAGATCGGAAGCCCCGAGGTCAACATCGTTGCCTGGAACTAGGCCTCGGCAAGGTAAGGTAAAATTGTAAAAACGAGCCTACCTTTACCCTACCTTTTACCTTAGCACAATACGATCACTCTACCCTACCTTTTACCCTTTAGCAGGTAAGGTAAAAGGTAAAAAGCAACGAGCCTACCTTTTACCCTACCCTTGGCATGTCGACACCTTTACCCTTTACCTTTACCCTTTTACCCGGTAAAAAGGGTACAATTACCTTACCTTGCCGAGGCCTACCTGGAACCACGAGCTGCCACTGGGAGCTTGTTACCAGCCTCACACAGCAGAGCAGTGGGCGATAGAGAAGAGGCCATCTGCTCCGCGATTCTGGGTGGGATAATGAGCCTTTCCCAATATCTCCAGATGTTGTGGCGCCACGGTGGCGAGATGTTGACTCCCTCTCCTGGTATGCAGGAGGTCGTGGGTTCGATCCCAACCCTGACGCCTGCTGTATATTTGGAGTTTGCGTGTTCTCACTCCTCGTGGTCGCGTGGATTTTTCTCCGGGTGCTCCGGTTTTTCCCTCCACATTTAAAATCAACATGCGTTTAGGATAATTGCCTGCTATAAATAGCCACATGATAAGGCACTTCGTTGGGCTATCATTTGTGTCCAGGTCGCTTCTGAAAAGGAGCTATATAGCTCAGTGGACCTTACCTGGTAAGATTTAAAAAACATGTTTAGTGTTTAAGTTGAAATTTTAACTCCAACCCAAACCCTGACTTTATTCCCTAGACCAAAACATTAACCGCCCATCCCTCCCCACTATTATTATTGCATAGTGAAATATTATAATTAAGAGACAAATGGGTTATCACAGTTTTGATATTACATTGAGCAGCATATATGTATATAAATTCTGAAATAACGATAAACCAAAGATCAAAACACAGAACCAAATGTTGGGCGGACAACCCACAGTCATGCGCCGTTGTGCATCCCGCAGCCTTTAACCCCTCGCCAGGAGGATCTTCGTGCAAGATGCAAAGCTGCAGAGATAGCCTGCAGCTCACAACACTGTGCAGGGCTGCGAAAAGAGGAGGGATGGGTCACCGTTTAATATGAATGCATCTCGAAGGCCCGTGCAAGTTACACTGCGCGTGCGTCGAGCGGAGGCGATAAATTAATTCCCGTGAGAAGGGGGCCGATGGTGCGCCAACGACAGAGGAGCGCGCGACACGCACGCGCGCGCGACACGCACGCGCGGCGCACACGCGCGCGCGGCGATGGGCACGCGGTAGTGGGCCTCGGAGCTCAACCTGCGAGCCACCTTCCAACCCCGCCCCCCGACCCCTCCCCCTATCCTTAGCCCTCTGCTTCGGCCTGCAGCAGACGCAGATAACTAAATAAATAAATAACCCCACCGGGCTACTCATAAATACATTCATGTCGACTGCAGCAACACATTTTTTATATATTTTTTTTATTACAGAGGCTGAAGATTTATAGGTTATGAAAAAAAGAGCGTATGAATAATGACCCTCATGCCGCAATAATTTAGCGTAAACTTGTAGCTGGGTACCAATCTAAGAATATATATACGGACCGTCTTTGGAATAATATATTCGTCTCACTAATTTGCAGCGCAGAGTGGAGGTGTACGGTGGTTAGCGTGACCCGCCAACGACCCTGGCAACCGGAATTGATTCCCGTACACGGCTGACATCAGTGGCGAGTGCTCTCTGAGCCCTCTTTCGGCGTGGTGACTTGCGTGCGCGATGAGCCCTTTCATCCCAAGAGTGGACTGACAAGAGGCCATAAGCGCAATTCCTTGACACATTTGCATCGCTATATACATTTCGCTGGCACGCCTCGAGCTCCTGGGTCGACTTGACACGCGTGGAGTGGCAAAAAAAATGACGAGGAACAACGGGGCCACGTGAAACTTCTGACATTAAGCATCCGTACAGCGGCATGGAAATACACTGGGGGGAAATGCCACCATTAACATAACCATAATGTGCCACGCTTGCAGGGATATTAATGTCGAAAAACCCCGGCAAGCTGAGCATGTCGCAACATTTTACAAGATTTATATTGACGTTCCGTTTCCGTTCAACTCTGACTGATGTCATGCGTATGAGCGCCGTATTATCGACCTTGCTGTTTAAATAGCATGAATGGTGGGTGGAAGGGGGGGGGATTGCTCAGTGACTTTCCTGACTAACTTACACATCCCCAGTTGGCGGTTTCGTTCCGATTTCGCGCACGTGCACATTGGCGGTCACAATTTGCCTCGGGAAGAGCCTCGCAGTGTCTCGAGACATTTTCGAAAGGGCTCCGCATTGAAATGTTTGACCCGCTCCACCAATGAGAGTTTAGGCTTCACGTGCAAAGGAAAGTCGGGCAGCCCGGACAAACCCCCACCCGAACTCGGGAGGTGACGCAGCGCTGGAACCGATCGATTTAGAAATAATTTGTAAGCCCGTTGCTTAGCCAACTCGTAGCGCACGCCTGCATTCTCCCAGTAATGACAACTCTCCACTTGGGTGGCTTCAAAGATGCATCCATATTGGGCACATTCGGCGCCATTTGGGCGTTATCAAGGCGAGTGTGGACCTGAGTATGCCGCAACGCATTAATTCCAAGTAAAAACAAAATCTCAACCACGCACACAAAGGAACAATCCTGTCCCCATCCGCACCTCGGCATTCGTGGGGCATTCGTGGGACATTCGTGGGGCATTCGTGGGACATTCGTGGGGCATTCGTGGGTCCTTCGCGCGATTAATCACAGGGCCTCGTGTCTTGCTGTTGTTGTGGTCGTCACCGTCGTGCCAGGCGCAGACAAGCGGCTGGGATCAGGAGCCCCGGTGAGACGCGACGAAGCGATCGTTACAGCGGGGCGCCGTCGCGGTGTCTAAGAGAGAGAGAGAGGCCGTTTGCTATCCGTTCCTGGCGGCTCCGGCTGTAAGCGAGCCGGGAGATAGGCGCCACTTCATCTCCACTGTCCAGGAGCCCGCGGACGTACAGACGGAAGACATCGACCCGAAGAGTTCTGAACGTTCACTCCCTCTCGCTCTCTCTCTCTCTCAATCTGGCAGCGCTTTCTAGCCTAGCTGGCGAATGGCTTAATTATGCATCTTGTATCAACCCGTATTCGCCCGGCGAGCTCACGCTGGGTGCTTTGCCAATTTGGTGGAAGAAATTTAGTTGAGTGTTTAAAATAATAGACGTATATATTTACACTGTATAGGCAATCAAGTTCGGTTTCCCAAGAGAATATCGGTACCACTTCTTAAGGGTTGGAGTAATTTAGACGTTTGTTAAAAAAAAAAGTTAACGAGCACGCATTGAATGTTTGAAACAATGTTCGCACACCGTGGCCAGTATTAAAAGTTGCCGCTCAGCATGCTCCCATTTTAAGGGCAGGAATGCCACTGCCTTCCTTATCCTGCAATCCGTCTTTTCTCTTGTTTTCGGTGCTGAAATGATAGCCGTTTGCGGACGAAGCGAGAGTATAAAACGTGGCTGACCCCCAGGGCTCACGTGCCTTAAACCCCCCCTCGCACCTTGAGACATGGAGACGTAGGCACATTAAGAGCGAAAACAAAAAAATAAAAGCTACAAACTAAAAAAATATATACGAGGAGCCAAAGACTTGAAGGTGCAGGGACGCAGAGAAGCGACGTGATTTATACACGCGGCCAGCCCGAGATAGCTTTAGAGTGGCGAGGGAAGAAGTGATTCTCGAAGCCATTTACAAAGAGACAGCACGAGTGGCGCTGAGCGAGCGGGCGGGCGGGCGATCGAGGGGCAGTGTAGGAGGGAGCGGTGGGGCCATGCCACCCCCCAGTGGCAGGCGGAGATGGGTCCTCGCGGGAACCTCGACCTCTGCCACCCTACGACTAAAGCCCCTTCCGGGCGCACGGACCCATGCGGGAACGCTGACAAACGCGACGGCCGCCGCCTCTCCCGTAACGACGGCGGCGCTGCTGCTGCTGCTGACTGCGATTCTGACGGCGACGGCCCTCGGCCCCGGCGGCACGTCGCAGGAGCAGCGAGTCCTGGCGCACTCGATCCGCCTCGACGGGGACATCACGCTGGGCGCGCTCTTCCCCGTGCACGCGCGGGGCGACCGCGGTGCCATGTGCGGCGCCCTGAAGATGGAGAAGGGCATCCACCGGCTGGAGGCGATGCTCTACGCCCTAGACACCATCAACGCCGACCCGCGCATCCTGCCCAACGTGACGCTGGGCGCGCGCGTGCTGGACACGTGCTCGCGCGACACCTACGCCCTCGAGCAGTCGCTCACCTTCGTGCAGGCGCTCATCGAGAAGGACACGGCGGACGTGCGGTGCACCAACAACGCGCAGCCGATCTTCGCCAAGCCCGAGAAGGTGGTGGGGGTCATCGGCGCCGCTGGCAGCTCCGTGTCCATCATGGTCGCCAACATCCTGCGCCTCTTCAAGGTCGGTGGTGGCGGTTGTGGTGGTAGTAGTGGTGGTG
>CM025664.2:9839187-9852773 GCA_014621495.2 Entosphenus tridentatus
GGGACTGACCCAGCAGGTGCCATGGGTTGGCTGACTGAGATGACCGATAGATGCACCACCAGTTGTACCCCCCTACTGTGCCAACTTGCTGCATTTTAGCCGCTCATGCACCTACACCAGTGCACACGTACACCTAATCGCACACGCTACACAAGCGTGGGTGTGAACAGAACCCTCTGGACGGCCCGTCGTGCCTCTCGTCCTCCTGTGATCGTAACGAGAGAAAAGGCCGTCGAATGAAAGACATTAAAACACACGTGACTCCAACCTGAATCCTAACTAACCCTAATCCTAACGAACCCAAACACTAACCCACACCATAATCATGACTAATCCTAACCATAGCTCGAGGCCTAACTAACCTAAACGCGAACTATTATTAACCTGAACCCAAACTAGCCCTGACCCGAACTAACCCTAGTTAACCATAACTCTCACTAACCTGTCGAGGTGATTGGACGGCTTCATAATGCGGGAAACACTAGTGGCCCCCCATCCCAACCCCCGCCCCCCAAACTTAACAATGTATATTTGACTTACCATAAGCATGTAAAATAAAAATAAATACATTCCATAATATAGGTTTGTTTTGGATTAGATTGCGTAAATATAAATGTGTGTCGTTAAACCCGCCACCACGTGACAGCCAATTAGTAAGGTTTGTCACGTAAATAAAACAATGCGATCTAACCCTAAACACCTCTATGATGGATAATATTAGTCGATTGCTTGTGTTGCGATCGAAACGGCGTGATTTTGATTTTTTTTCTATCTACGTGGCTTTACCGAAAGACCCAAAGAATAATAAAGCCTACGTGTTGAATTGAATAAAATGCCCCTATCGAAATCAACTAACAATGCAAACTCTGCACACAAAACAAAACACTTTAGAAAACTCTGCTTACCAGAGGCTGCAAGGTGGGCCACGTTCTGTATCCTAAAGCCAACGGCGCTCATCAAGCCGCCACGGCGAGTGCAAGGTTCTGGAGACGCCTTCCTTGATCAATGTGGCCGGTTTTCTCGAGAGTCAGTAACGAACGGCAAGGCGGTTTGTCGCGATAATTTCGTTCCCTATCGCCCCCCCCCCGCCCCCCGCCGCACCTCCGATTAACACGGTTGGCTCCGTATGGTGCGAAAAAAGTTCAATGTACATACATATTTCGTCACCCTTAATCTCCTTCCGTTACCTGCTTAAAGCTCACCTTTTCTCCATTGCCCAGTCTCTTCCTCTCTCCTCTCTTGGCTCCTGCTCAGCACCCTCTTATCACGGTCACCCATTCTTCCTCCCTTGCACGCCCCCCCCCCCCCCCCCCCTGCCATCGCCATCATTTCCTGGAGCAATCCGATGAGCTATGAAGCTCTTTTTTTCCATTCATGTCCAGTAAGGGCACGGGGTCAGACAGTTGCAACAACAAACAATACAAAAAACACGATCGCAGTGCAAAGTAGAGAATAGTAAGCAAGTCACTAAAAATGAAAACATATCAAAGTACTGTTTGGTTCGTTCGGTAAAGTCACGTAGAAAGAAAATAAATAATATAATAGAATACGCCATATCGATTGCAACACAAGCAATCGTCATCAAGTAGACCTAAATTTAAGAGAGAGACAAAACACAGACAGGGAGACACACAGACAGACACACAAGCAGAGAGAGACACAAAACATCGATACACAGAGACCCAATTTAGTTCTACCTGATGACGGTTGCTTGTGTTGCAATCGAAACGTCGTATTCTTTTATTTAATTTATTTTCTTTCCACGTGACTTTACCGAAAGAACCAAAGAGTAAGTCCCCTAGTCACGAAAGCTTCAAATCATATACAAGTACATAGCTGCCGATTTTTAAACGCTAAATACACGCTTGGGCAATGCAGACATAATATTAATTGAAAAAGATGTTTATATTTTAAGTTTTTTGTCCATAGAACAAAAAAAGGTTCACAAAACGTTGTTAAGAAATGTTTAATTTAATTTGTTCCTGCAGTACGCATCAGTAAACCAGTGTGGGTTCCAGAAACAATTTACCGTTTTAATTATAGCCGACAAATTGATTTCAAATATGCATTGTGTCTCCCACGTAAGCCGTGGAAACAAATCAAACAACTATTAATTGCCCTTCTCTCATTAATGGGCGCGTCTACGTTTCATTTCAAGGCAACACAGATTTCGCAAACGATCTCGATCGCGTGCAAAATGTGCCCAAGTTGGTGGGGCGCTCTTCGTAACCGACGTAGCAACGAGCCCGAGACATTGGAGCCAGTGAGTCGTCGATCCCGCATAAGAATATCGCAACACCTGGCGTGGGACTGCGACTTTTATTCCTCCCCCCCCACCTCGCTCGAATTTACGACTCTGAACGGTCATTCCTCCTTATTACCCCCCTCCCCACCTCCGAGCGTGAATCACGACACTAATGAAATTTACTGCGAGTGGGGCGTTCGGTGCACGTTCTATAGTGTCCACCCCCGCAAAAGAATGATGTGCTTCCCCCCCCACCACCACCACCAGTGATGTTTTATGGGTGTAACAAACAAAAAAAAAGGCTGTAAATTTTATTTAAAAGAAAAAATCTCACGCCGGAGAGAGTGTGGTGGGGGGGGGTCTCTTGCAAATGGCTCGGCAAATGGTCCTCACCTCTGTTGAGCTACCGGAATAACGCATATAAAAAAAACACGGTGTAAAAAATATAACCGTATAAAAATAAACTCGGTGTGTGATAACAGTTGTTGCAACAACAAAGGGCAAGGAGATATACACCTCCACCGAAGCTATTTATGACGATCCCAGAGTACATTTTATGGAAAATCGGAGAAAGAAAAAGCTTAAACACACAAGTGTTTACATTAACCACCTCACATTCGCTGATAACAACAAAGAAGGTTGCAAAGTAGGCCTCAGGGTTTTAAAAAAACAACAAACAATGAGCGAAACAAAACTCGTACGCAAACCAGCTCGTCGCGGTACGCGTTGTGCTCAAGATGATAACGGGCGGAATTATCTTGCGTAATGTCAGGGTCCACAGCAAACGATGCCAGCCTTTGTGTTGGTTGCGAACAGCGTGAGGCCAATGTCTTTGCGCAGATCCCTTTGTGCTGAAAGCTCGGGTTTGATTAAGCGCTCCTGGAGGCACCTCGAACACCTTTGCGTGAGTGCAATCACACGAGAAACATAAAACCGATACTTAAGGAACCAGAATGAGTTGTTTTTTTATGAACTCCAATGATTCACGCGGTGCAAATTGTATCGGTGCGCCTCTCAAAAGCTATTTATGATGCTTAATGATTTCATAAACGAACGCTTAAGTAATTGAGGTAAATGAACTCATATTTGCGCGTGGTTTTTCTTCACTTTACAACTTGCCCTCGTTTCCAAAGTTTGTCGAATATTTCGCAAACAGTTTACAAACGTATCTCACTGAACAGTCTTAAAAATAATGCTTCACCGCTGATGCATCCGTAGTCGTTCGCCGCGCAAACTAAAACGCCCACTGTGTTCAGGAATGAATGTAACCAGCAAACGGTTCCCACTCGGCAGAGGCAGCAACATTAACAGGTACACGACTTAATTCTAGATTTGAAGCTTTCGTGACTGCAAGGATTCATATTCTTAGGTTTTTTCGGTAAAGTCACGTAGGTAAAAAATTCAAATTAATAAAAGTAAAATATTACACGACTGGCGCTTTGCGGCACGGTTGATCGCTGTGAACCTTGACATGCGTGAGTTTGAGTCCCGTCTGTGGCTAAAGTCAGCGAGTGATGTCTGAACCCGGTGCTGGAATCTCTCACCTTCACTCAGCCACACTGACCGCCGTGTTAAACTGTTATCACCGACACAGCATGGATATATTTAAATGACTGTAAATTATGAACTTTTATGACGTGCATAGCGAAGTTGCGTGATTCTTTTTTGATTAGAACAGTTTCCAATTAAGTTCTACAGCTTGTTTTTTTTCCACGCTACTTTTTTTTAAGTGCAGCGCTTAATAATTCCCTGACGCAACGGGCACGTAACTAACGTCGGCTTTAATTGCAATAAAAAAAAGTTATTTCACGAGGAAACATAACTGGGAAACAAGTACATCACCAAGGGATTACGTTAGAGTTTCATGACCAAATCGCGTTGTTTTTTGTTCTTCTTCAACTTCTACGTTTAACTATCACTGAGAGATATGAGTCATTGGTCGTGTAACTCAAAGGCCAAGAGGAGCGCGAGCACGAGCAACACATTCAAACTACGCGGACGCTTCCGCGGGCTGGGAGCTTTTTGGGGAATTCACCTCGCGAAGGAGCTGCCGATGGGTGACGGGAAACGTCGGACATCAGTCCCGACAACGCGCGGCGCGACGCGTCAGAGGAGATGTTCGGCGCAATCGTGAACAAGCTACGTGGTAGTTCTCTGGCTTCCTGCCCCGTTTAAAAACACAAACCGTGCCAGTGAACCACACCTCAAGCAGGACTTTAATTGAAAATGAAAGTATTGAATATTCCGTAGAGGTTTTCTGGGGACAGATTTGTGGTTGCTATTAAGAAAGGATGCTGTCGCTGCATAATGGTTAACACCGGCAATAGACTTGCAATGCAGAGCTCGCTGGTTTGATTACATCTCCCAGTGCAGCAGTTGAAACAAGGTGCACGTATCTTACACCTCCGATTAGCACGGTTGGCTATGTACCTTGGGAAATAATTTCAACACACATACATACAAAACCCCTGCCTTAGCACACCCAGTAGTATAAATGGATACACCACAATTAGTTGATTGGCACGCCGCATACAATGGGATAAAGTGTGGATACTTCTATTTCTTCCATGTGGAAGAGTAGGCCAACTGCCCTTTAGAGAGGCCCTCTAAAGCTGTGCCCAGTGGAGGCCTTTCCTCCAAGCAGTGGTGCGGAACAAGCGTTTGCAGGGCTGCACCTTTACCAACCCACATATTAGCAGACAAATTGCTTTGCGATAACAGTAACGGAAGAGATGCATAACTCACATCTGGACCCAGCTTTCATTGGCCCTCCAAGTAGCCGTAGGCTGTACATATAAAGAACACACATTAATTAGCCGTGCCTGAGTTGGGATATCTCATTTATTTCACTTGCTTTTGTCCCAGGAGACCAGCGCCTACCTGAACCCAATTATCGCACAAACGTGGGCATGTTTTTTTAAAAATGGACCTTTTTTTTAAATCTCCGCATGAGTTGAGACAGTGGTTGAGCAACACTTCCAGACGTCTGCGGGAAACATAACACGCGCGGGAGGAAGTGTAAGTGTCATTTGCACGCAAAGAAAAAGAAAACATCAGTGTAGACAAGCATTTTGTTGCACCTTTGTTTAAAGACCACCTTCACGTAAGACAAAGGCCACTGCTGGTGGAAGGCCCAGCACTGGAGCGCCGCTCTAGAGAGCCGCTCTAGAGGGCATTTTGACCGACTGTTTCATGCTGGCCAGACCTCCTGGTAGATGTGGGTGTACCCACATTTGTTCCCGCCGCATGCGACCTGCCGATCGACTAACTGTGGCGTTTTCTTGGTGAAGACCAGGTCTGTCGGGTAGACAGCGCTGTCTACCCGACAAACCTGGTCTTCACCTGAGGACGGCTGCTTGCGTTGTGACCGAAACGTCGTGAGAATTATTTTATTATGTTTTATTTTATTATTTTATTATTTCCATTCTACGTGACTTTACCGAAAGAACCAAGAAGATGAATCCCTGCAGTCACGAAAGCTTTAAATCGAAATTTTACTGTGGCGTGCCCATTTATCTTACGAAGCAGACAGAGGCCCCTTGATTTAACTGCCACAACGGGAGATCGAGCTTACGACCTCGAGACGTCCAGTGTACTCACCATTAGACCATGGTAGGACCACTCGTGCAAGGTGGTCTGGTCGATGTCTATTTATTATTGAATCACACACAGCTGAGGGAAATAAATGCAAGATTTTAAAAATATATATATATAATATAACTCTTTACATATATCATTTTTTTCAAGTGGTGTGGCGGGGGGAGGGGGCTACTATCTACATATCATCACAAATATATTGCTTGCTCAAAAAATCGGTGCAATGGACGATAAATATTGGAGCTGGGAGAGATAAACAGAAATCAATAAGCACAGTTTGGAAACAATACAATAGACACTAATTTCTATCCAAGGACTTTAAGTCATCGATGTAAACCGTGTCCCCAATTGCTCCACTGAACTGGCGCTTTGCAATGGGTTTTCTCCTGGGAGGCCCAACTTCGAAGAGGGCACTTCGTTTTTTTCTCAATCGGAGCTGCCACTTTGTCAATTTTCGGAGCTCAACAAAACAAAACCAATTTGTTGATAATTTGCATGAAGCACCTCCGCTACAAAATAATCACAACCCCTGGGCATAGCCTTCATCATAACACTAATTAAAAGCCCGCTTATTTACCCAGGAAAGTATCAATGAGTCTTCAGACTTTTTTCATAACGGTTCTCACTACATTGGCGGTGCTTGGCTAATAGAATCACTGAGTGTTTTGGCCTCATTTTGGAGAAAAGCAAAATTCACGAAAAAAATTCCACGTCTATTGGACGGTGACACGACCCTGGAGGTCACCCATCTAAGTACCGACCAGGATCAACCCTACTTAGCTTCAACAATATGATGAGATTGGGCAAACTAATCAATGGTTATTTCTCATAATAAGATGATAAAAAAAATTTATTTAAAGCTTTCGTGACTGCAGGGATTCATATTTTTGGTTCTTTCACACCTGATGATGTGTTGCAGTCGAAACGTCATGAGAATTTGTATTGTTTAAAATTTGTATTACTTTATTATTTCCCTTCTTCGTGACTTTACCGAAAGAACCAAGAATATAAGATAATAATAATAATAATAAAAACTGCCCCTTGTTAATCCACGGCTGAATGAAGTCCTCTCCCAATGCCATGTCAGTCATGGGGATTGTTTGACCATACTTCACTATGCCGGTCAGTGCGGGTTGATGAAACCGCTGGTGCCGGCCGTCACCTGGAATTGAACTCTGGTCGCCAGCTTCATAGTGTGGTGCGTTAACCACTGCACCGCTACTTTCCCCTTGATGTTTGCGTTAAGAATATTTTGAGCTCCATCAAACTATGGTATTGAGACTGCTCAGATAACACCTTTAAAATAGTGTTTACTTAACTTGGTGATTTGTTTAAATTCGATTTTTTTTTTCGGCTTATGAAGCAGAATGTAGGATATTGCTTCCAGCAGAAGCCACATGAATAATTTACTGTGCTGCATGGCAAGTGCATTATTCTCACCACTGCAGATAAAACAACGCTAATGAATCACGTGCCAGCATAAACTTTTCCATCGGGGGAAAAAAAAGTATGTACATATTACATTTTTGACCGACCATCTTGCAGTAAATCACATTCTTTTCTATTACGAAATTGGAGTTGTTTAAAATTAATTAAACGATGATTTAGTGCACAGCCAATGAAGTGGCACAATGGTGAGAACTGTGCTCAAAACCCGCCCACTCTTAGTTTGATTCCTGGCCACGGTGATTGATATCCCCCACGTTTACCAACCAGTACTGACGAGTCTGGTGAAGTATGGTCAAACAACCCCCACGACCAACATGACATGGGGAGACCTTTATCCCGCAGTGGATTGAAAAATATTTTTTTATTATTATAAACAAAATATATGAAATAGCTTATGACAAAACCACCCAGAATTTGTATTTTGCTTCATATCTTGGACGCTAAGCAGACTTAAGCCTGGATGCTGATTGCATTGGCGACAGAACGGGTCCTGGAGGCTCCTGCTGTCAGCCGAGGTCAATGCAAACAAAAAATCTATTGTTGTACTATACTATGCTCAAACGTCTATGCTCCCCGTTTTCACCAACCCGCCTCAAAACCTCATCGTTCACACCGCTGTAAATTCACTCGCACCTGCAATGAGCTCAATTCACTTTTTGTGCTCCATGTAATACAAGTTCCCCTTTTACTGCACATGTTTCCCGAACAATAAACGCATCTTGGCTCTATGAGCCCCAGGCAGCACATCTGAAAAAAAGCCCTTTAATCTTGTTCCACTGTGCTCATTGCACCTTTGGGGAATCGCTGGAGACGCGTAGCCCTTTATAGGCTGGTCACGCATGCACGGCCTTGTAGGGATAGCACGAAGCTCGAGTTGTAATTACAGAATTTCATTTTACGCGATTTTTATTTGGGTTTATTTGTGCTGGATGTATCCATTTAGCGTGGGAAAACGTTTTCTTCTTTCAATTCAAGTTAAACATAATTTATTTATTCACACATTCAATTCCTTCAAGGAAAGAGACTTCGTTTTTCGTGTACATTTCACCCACTGCCCATACCCGTTCAGTCATGCAACATTGTGGAGGTATAACTTGTTTCAGAATCATCATCATCGTCATCAACAGTCGTGGTAAATTCACTGTTGGATGATGAAGGCCTCCCTAAGCAACCACCTTCCTTCATGATCCTGCAATATTTTATCAATTTCATATCTAGCCTTCCTCACTCAATCCGAGGGTTGGCCACGATATTGACTATCCTACACTACAGGGGCTCTATGTTCAGCAGTTCTTGCGAGTTTTCCCAAGCAACTAGAGTTCTCAATCCAAGCTCTTCTGGGTAGGCCCTCAGCCTAGCTTTCCTGAGACCGGGCCTTCAAGTGTACCATCTTCTTCAGGCATTGTGCAAGTTTCCGCAGGACGTGTGCCGAAAGTAAACTCGCAATTTGCAGCTCCTTTTGTCAACAATCCACTGCTGGATGAGGGCCTCTCCACGCAGTTTGGCGAAAGGGGAGAGCTCAGGGTCTGTCCAGATATCACTCGCCAGTGATGTCAGCTCTAACCGGAAATCCAACTCAGGTTTCTGGGTCCACAGGGCAATGCGCTAAGATTGATCTTAACCTACATTCTTTTCGATTTAAAGCTTTCGTGACTGCAGGGATTCATCTTCTTGGTTCTTTCGGTAAAGTCACGTTTCAAAACACCAAGCTCACCGCAAGGCAGATATGTCGCATATCTTTGACATTTAAAACCTATTCCTTGCCTGTCAGTTTTAAATGTATAATTGGATTTTTTGTTTGTACAATATGAATGTAATTGTTCCTGAGTCAGGCTTTATAGCTCATCATATAATATCACTTATTTTACTGCTGGTACTTGACATTTGGTACTAATTTAAAGTTTCCTCGTAATTTAAAATGCTTGACGTTGTTTTATCAATGTGTATTGTCATCTTGACTTAAAGCTTTCGTGACTGCAGGAATTCATATTAGTTCAAAGAAATCACCTATCTACGTGACTTTACCGAAAGACCCAAGAATACGTGCATTGTCATCTTTTAATCACCCAGGTCTTCATTTGTAGGTCATTTTCGTCTCAACAGTCTTTCCACTTCGTTTTGAATCCAGCAGCATGCTGTACTTGCAATCCAGAGGTCCCCAGTTCAATTATATTTGCCGGCTCGGCAGAGGAAGCAATGGTGCACGTTTCCAAAATCCACCTGCGTCTGTCCTCCTAGTCGTAATAAATGGGTACATCTGCAGTTAGTCGATGGGACGGTCGCGTGCGGTGGGGTAAAGCGTGGGCAATTCCATCTCTTCCCAGATGTCTGCCCAGGGGAGGGGGGGTGGCTTTCTGCAGCCCCCTCCACAGAAATTGTGGCGCGTGCACGAAATTTCAGGGGCTGCACCTCTACCGTTCTATCTCCAAATATCCCGGTCATTCACAGGAGCGCATCATCTCCAAGCCTGCCCGGCCGCAAATAGTAAAAAGGTCAACTGTGCCCCCCCCTGCCCCCCCCCCCGTCGTGACGTCATTGTTGTATAAAACCGTGGCCGTCCGTAATGCTGGGAGATAACCCCCCCTCTAGCCCGCCGACACCGCGAGAGAGTGGAGCACCTCTGCCGTGTCCCACGAGCGCTATCGCTAATGGGGGGGCGGGGGGGGAGCGCCGGGGTGGGGGGCTCGCCAAAGTGGCGCGCCGCTCCTTTTCATGTGCGGGATAAAAAGGCTTCTTCCTCATCAATAACTAATAGCTGCGTGCCAGAGCGATGTGCGGCAGAGGAGGAGGAGGCGACGGGGAGGGAGAGAGGGGTGGGGTGAGCGGGGTGAGGCGTGGCACGGCGCGTGAACCCTCTTTACGGGGTTTGGGGGGCAGCAAGGGAAATGCATCACCCGTGACTTCACCACGCATCCCACCACAAACTCTCAGAATTGCTGGCCGCATCATCGTCAAATCCCAGATGAAGCCCCCCCCCACCCCACACAATTCATCGCCATCGCTCTCCTACGATTCCTGCGATGCAGCAGCCCTTTTGGGCACCTGCACACGGGATTATTGCATCGCTCCATCCGTTTGCGGTAGACGTGCTCCCGTGCGCGTTCCCCCTCCTTTGAAGGTGGGAAACCCCGACAACGCCACGCCCAGCGTGACACGCCTGATGATGCCACCAAGCCCCTCCCCCTCCATCATTATCATAAATAAACAATCCCCGTTGTTTTCGAAGCTCGTGCGTTTTGGCGCGGTGTGTTCTACAACTTGCTTTACATTACCCCCCTGAATTGATAGCATCTATCGATTGTGCAGGCGGTGAGATTGCACCACCGCCCGGGGGGCCAGAGGGACGCAGGCGGTGGGTTACGAAGAGGGGGGAGGAAGATTGGACAGGGAGGCCCAATTCATTCCCTGCACCAGTGCTCATCCAAACCAAGCTGCGGCACTGCCCTATTTATCGGCTTAGTTATCCAGTGGCTGAAACATTTAAAAATCGATTCCTTGGGCTTATCCCAACTGGAAGATGTTATCTGATAAAGAGAGCAGTATTGAATCAGACAAGGTATTGCAAAGGCGAAAAGAAAACTGGATAAATGCTGAACACGCTCCGTTGTGTAATGTAACACTTTGAGGCGGTCACGCGCCACACTAATTTGCAATGATAAACGAATTAAAAACTCAAGTGGTGATGAATGCAGATAAGTAAATGTGATACGGATAATTCACAGTCTGTCTCATCAGCACTTGTTACAGATTGCAAAATGAATTAACCCTCCTGCACGGAATACCAAGTTCGTTTCGCCTGCGTGGTGCTTATACCGTTACGCACCGCCGCTGCAAGACACCAACTTGCCTAATCATAATTGGAGGCAAGTCGGGCAGGAAACAAACGGGGTAGCCAGTATAAATGCCTTCTACCTTCACAAGCCAAATGTGTGTCCATGCCGCGCAACTTTACTCCGCACGCAACAACGACGACGCTTTCACTAGGGGTCTGCATACCGTACAAAATCAACAAAATAGGGTGGAATCGTGGTGAATCATTTTCACCCGAGAGACGTGAAGCGTACGGACGATGATTCTGGTTTTTGTTTGCCAGGCCCGCTTCGCTTGGGACATTGCTGCTTACGGGCAAAGGAATCGGTTTTGATATCGCTCGCTACTGATGATAGCTGTAGCCCGAGATTCAGGTAACCGAGTTCACAGCACTGTAGTATCACCCAGCACTCTATCCCAACGCAGCAATTGTTATTTTGTTACCCTTTTATTGTTTAAATTTAATTCATCGCATCGCTGTGGGATAAATAAACTCCCTCGAAGCAATGTAATGTCGTGGAGCCTTAACGGGTTTCCCACTGGCAGTCTTTATAATAGAGGTTGATTCCATTCATAGATACCCAACCGATCTCCTCGTGGCTGTCTCGCTTTCTTCGCAACAGGTGATCAAATATTGTAAACGCGGTGGCTCCACATGTTACAGAGGGGAGTGATAAAATATTTAATGAGTGTTTTGATACTGGTGCGAGTCGTGCGGAGGCTTTTAAACATAATGTTACTCTCTCCAATAATTCCTCCCTTATTACTTTAGCAGGGGTTATCCATCTTACCTATAAATGGAACACCCTGTTGATGCAAACCTGCTCTTCCCTTTGTTGTCGAACGTACGAACCCTGTCGGTGTTTATTCGCGAGGTGTGTTCGCGTCGCGCGCGCAGCTCAGGCCGCGAGGAATTGGGGCCAGAGGCGAGGTGGAGTTCTATTGTCCGTGTCGTTTATGGCTGGGCCCACGGGGGATGGATGCCTGGGCTGGGCAAGAGGCCATTTTTTCACTCACGTCTGTGTCGTCACCCAGCATCTGCTGTCCAAACAAAACAAAAAAAGCCGATCCTCGCCGGCTACAACAAACAACAACAAGAAGGGTAAACAAATATTGATGAAAATTCTCACGCGCAAAAAATCAACACTTTGACCTCAACCTCACGGTGCAGGACCTCGCCCGCTGTCGACTTATCGTCTTCTGCGGGATATCAATCTTTATTGTCATGTACATTATTTATCATAACACAAATAAACATGGTGAGATGTATTTATCTTGGAAAGCCTGACTGCCAGGCAAATAAAGCACCGCCGACGCTTGTTATTCGCATCATAATCTCGAGCTGTGGTCTATCCGCGGCTGGATGAAGGCCTTCCCACGCTGATATCATCCCTCACAGTTCTGAACAGCTCCTAAATCTCGCTCCTGCACACGAGCAGATTTCATCGCTCCATCTCCTCAGTGTCTGGCCTGTCTCGGGGCATTTGTTTTTATATTTCGCTTCTCGTTCTATTACTTCTAGCGATCAATGTCCTGCACAAGCCCACTTACTCCTCGTCGACTTTTGATAAGTCAAACTCTGCTGATGATGAGCATCAGAAAGTCCTAAACTAGTCTGGACTTTGCCTGCTTAAACAAATGTTGTTCGAGGACATTGGTCTGGAAAGTCCGTGGGCTGTGGACCAAAATGTGATATTCTTACGAGGTGAAAGGGAAGCATTTGGGGGAGCCGTGTCGTGATCGAACACAGTAGACCCGAGTCCTCAGCAGGGATAGAGAATTCATTAACTGAAGTCCATGGGAACCTCATTTGCCAGGAGCAAAATGTGATAATTGTTTTTTTACCCTTTTATCTGGCAACAAAACTGACACCTTTTTTACAAGCAGTCATGTTTGCTTTGACCACAATACTTGCAGTCGGAATGCAAAAAAAAACATAACTCTGATAATGATATAAACTGTCCTTGAAGTTGATTGGTCCACACCCGAGACAGCTTTCTTTAGAGCCTAGTCTCACATGGTGTTGGACCAGATGACGCCAAAAGGCGCACCAAAATGCAAACATGACTCCTTGTAAAAAAAGGTTTTGTTGCCAGATAAAAGGGTAAAAAGAAACAATTATCCATGGGAACCGTTGCCCGTTTGCGGGAACAGCGGAGGGAGCGATGTGGTTGAATGCTGTTTGAGAAACCATGCAGCCTTGTTGATTTTCCTGTGTAGAGCGGTTCGCGGTCGTGCAGTGCGTCTCCCTCCAATGCGTTTTCGGGTCGCACCACCGCGTGTTAATTCGGCACTGGTGTCCGACGTTTCGCTACACGTGCCGGGAGCTTATACAGGAACAGAACCGAGTCCGCTCACTTTCACGCGCGATCAGACAACATCGCCGGCTGCAGCAGCAGCAGCAGCAGCTGCCGCTGGTGCCGGTGGGTGGTGGTGAGGGTGGGTGGTGGTGAGGGTGGGTGGTGGTGCCGGTGGGTGGTGGTGC
>CM025664.2:9852783-9882583 GCA_014621495.2 Entosphenus tridentatus
GTGGTGGTGCCGGTGGGTGGTGGTGCCGGTGGGTGGTGGTGCCGGTGCGCTGTGGCGCGGGTGTCACCGATCGGCTCAGATCTTCGACGTCCGACTGCCGACGTCGTTCGTCTGTTTATTCCTCGTCCTGCTCGCCGCCGCCGTGTAGGCCGGCCGATGTTTGTGATGTTCATCGGCCGTCGTCAGCCTGCAACCCCATGCATGGCTCACACTCGCGCGATGAGAGTGACAGGCGGACAGCAGCGATTTTACAGATGGCACCGCTTCGAGCCAGATTGCGTGGAGAGAGAGAGAGAGAGAGAAAATGAAATACGTAGTCATAATACACGTGACAGTCAGGCCACGGATGCTGTTTGACATGTACCGTAGGCTTAGCCATATTGTGATCTGGTGATGGTTTGTTGTTTTTTCGCTGGCCGTGCATGTACGCTCATGATTATTGCATTCGAATCGTTGTGGCTCGGCCCTGGCTATGATCTGTAGAGTTAAACAACAACAACAGCCGTGCTAAATGAAAGAGTAATACAGTCAGCATGTTTTGGTCTTTTAAATTACTGCTGAACATGGTAGTAATTCAATATTATTTGGTCAGCCTTGACATTTTTTGTTAAAATCGTCTATATTAATAATGTAACGAAACGCATTTAACAAAAAAAATGTTTGCACATTTCTGAAGGTTCACGTTTGCACATTTCTGAAGGTTAATTTGCTGTGGCTATGACACGTGGACAAGTTGTGAAATACAAATGTCACGAGAAACATTCCTCACCGTTAAAGTGCGAAATAGTTAACACGCCGCACACACACGGTGGCCTGAGTTCGATTCGCTGCCACGGCGAACATCAGTGGCGAGAGATAACCGAACCGGTCCTGGATATGGTCCCCCCCCCCCGCTTCACCAGCCCGCACTGACCAGCATGGTGAAGTATGAAGAACAAAAAAAACCATGACCAACGCAGCATGGGGGAGGTATTCATCCAGGAAGCTCCACATACACACAATGCGGCCAGTCTAATTCGATGTCAGAAGCTGCTGAGGGTCGAACCGAGTTGTTTCTTGAATGGGTGACAGTCCAGGGCTTGCCAGGTGTTGTAGGCATGGTGCTGCGAGGTGGGGTGTGTTCCTTCTGGTCCTTTCAGTTTCCTTTATCAAATAAAATACATCTCCCCCGCCACCCCCACCCCCCCAATGACCTTTGTGATATATCACACGCCCAACATGTTTGCATTGGTCTATGCAGCCTTTCGGGCATAAAACCGCAGAGCGCATGCACAATTTTATATCGCGCATATTAGCGCAGACATCGCTGTTCCCCCCGCATTATAAATAGAGCTCTAAGTTGCAATATCCCCGGCGCCTACGCACGCACGTGCGCGCGCGTGATGGAGCACGCGTTACGCTGCTGCGCGGAGGGGCCCTGGGTGCGCGCCCGTGCTCCCGCGTGCCACTCAGTCTCGTCTCCCGGCACAGAGCCACACGCCTGGATCGCCGAGGGGCCATCCATCTCACGCTGCACACCCGCAGACGGCTCCAAACCTTTGCAACCGTCCCGAACCCTCCTCGCGCTCCCCTCTCACTCTGCTCGCTCTGTCTCTCACCCCCGTGTCCCCCTCACTCCTCTGACCCCTCCTCCCTCCCTGCCTGCCTGCCTGACCCTCCAACTGACGGCAGGAAATCCACCGGGCGGCGTGTGCATCGCCCAGTCCCTGAAGATCCCGCACGAGCCCAAGCCGAGCGACTTCGACAAGATCATCCACCGCCTCCTGGAGACGCCCAGTGCCCGCGCCATCATCCTCTTCGCCAACGAAGACGACATCAAGTGAGTCGTCGCTCGACGCGGCCCGGAAACGCGCGTGCGTTGTCAACAACAAAAACGACAAAAAAAATCGACAAACATCCCAAGTGAGCCGTTGTTAGGGTGAAGTGCTGTTAGCGAGTGCTTATTAAGCCCACTAAGTGGTGGGGGTTGTTATATCAACACGCCCAGCCACCTTCGGCTTCCATGTTCACACAATGCACGAAAAGGCGGAGTCGACCTAGGGGAGGACCAGGACTGGTTCAGATAATTACCACTGAAATATACATACACAAAGACAAAGATCCCCCGTATAGACTTAGCAGACTGTTGGGGCAAGTGCTGTTAGCGAGTAGCACCTATGAAGGTTAGTGGCAATGCTTACACGCCACACCAGTTATTCATTTCAGGCTGAGCCGACCTAGGGTAAGGCCCAGGACCGGTTCAGATCCTTGTCACTGGTGTTGGCCATGAGCGGGAATCGAACTCTTGTCGTCGGGTTCGAAGCGCAGCCGTGCTAACCACTACACTACAGCTCCCCACTAAATACATACACAGACGACTATATGTTTACACAAACACATTCCTGCGGAGGGAGCTGGTAGGAACGTTGGGTTGCTCGTTCAATGGCCAGGGTCAACGGCGGCGTGGTGTATTCCGCAAATATGGCCGACTGTGAGGGTGGGCACAAGCCGGCGTGAGTAGGTTAAACGTTGAGTTTTATAAGGGCACCACGGGGTGACCAGCCCCTCCTCACCCAGCTCCACTCCTCCCACCCCCCACCCAGCCCCACCCTCCCCACCCAGTCCCTCCTCACCCTCCCCACCGAGCCCCTCCCCACCGTCCCCACCCAGCCCCTCCCCACCCTCCCCTCCCACCCAGCCCCACCCTCCCCACCCAGCCCCTCCCTGCACGACAGACGGACGGACGGACACAATAATCCCCTGTGGGCTGGTGTAACCAGGAGGTGCCTACAAGTAACTTGTTATTGCACACGTATACTGTACATGCAAACATGTGTTAAATGTACATAGTTAAAAAGTTTATAACATTTTACGTGATTTTTTCCCCCATAAAAAGCCAGCCAACAATAATGCCATGCCCCCCCCTTCCCCCCGTCCATCCCTTCTCCCCCTTTTTTCCCGGTCGATACGAAAACAGCTCCAGTTGTTATTGGGCATCGCAGTGTCTGATGGGATTCATAAGGGTCGGCGGTGAGGCTTCTCTGGATAAGCGACGGAAGAATGATGGCCAACGAGTTGACATGAGTCGGGACCCGAGCGTACAATCGCTGCTGAATCCATGAGGAAACCAGAACCGAATTTGATCTGCTTAAATTAATATAATTCGGCGTTATGCGACGTGTATTATTCACACATTCTTGCGTGTGTTTTTTTTCTTTTTATCGCAAGGCTCTATGTCGCCGAGTTCGAGGGAAAGTGCCATTGTGGAGAACGTTTAAAAATATTAAAAAAATAATTCACGTCGGTAATTCATCCTCGATATTACTCGCAATGTCACAAAATTGTTGAGGTCATTTTCAAACGCCGTGCATTTAATACATCCTCTATTCCACTGGACGTGACATATTGACATGAATATTTCTTTTAAATTTAATTTGCTCGCTCAGCACAAAATTGTACAATACGTCTGCATTTTCTCAAACGTTTATTGTATAATATTTTTTTTTACTTTTCAAGGGAACTGCAGAAGTTTTTCTCTTTGTTATAATTCACCATGAACTGTGAGATGTGTTTGGTCTGTAATATTTCGCTGTCGTACAACACTTGAGCGTATGCATTCAGTCGGTGTCGGTTTAATATGAATTGTGAACGAGAACATAGCGGTTGTCTCAAATACACACAATCATCCATCATCACCATCAGCCACGGTCGCCATATCACTGCTGGATGAAGGCCCCCTCCTCAAGCCAGCCGCCGTCTTTCACTATCCCCTGCGATAACCCACCTGGCACCTCCGCCACGAACTGAATTCACCACTCCGCGGGTATCCTCTCTGGGAACGCATTCCATTTCCTCAGCTGCCGCTCAATCATCGTTCTTGACCACCGGCCATGACTCCTTCTAGCCAGCAGCGTGTCCTGCCCGAGGCCACTTTTAAAAAAAAATGTTAACAGTTTGATTGATGTCAAACATTATACATTAATAAATAAAAATCAGCTGCGCTACACATTCATGAATAGGATGGCCTTAAACATAAAAACGTAAAAACAGGCGACGTTTTGGGCAATGGCCCTCGTTTTTATGTACTGTGAAGAAGCGCCATTTCTCGAATGTTGTTTGTTATATATTTTGTTTCTTTTTAAAGGAAGTGTTATTGCGAAATGCGTTGAGTTTCATTGCCGTGAATACTATAACATGTATTCTCCAAAGCAACCGTAGCCTCACTTAGTGAATTCGCTTGTCCATCTATTTGCGTCCATGTCCAACAGAACATTAGCCACGATGTCTAAAGTAATCTCATCCAGAAGCTTTATTTTCGTTCCTTTAGCTATAGATATTTTGTCAATGTAACTTGTGTTTTGACTGTGGGAAGTCACGTGAAATAGCATTCGATAAATAAGTTTCGCCCTGTGACCTGGAGACAACAAACAGAACGAAGCTTTGCTTCCAAATAGACAAACACAGCGATCATGAGGCTGGGGTTTTCCCGGGGAATATATAAGCCACTTATTTCTTCTCACAAAGGAGGAAACTTATCTATAATCTCTTGTAATTTGGCTGATTATGTCACCGTGGTTGGGGATCGTCAGCTGAAGACAACGTCAAAACGCAGCGTTCCTGCCAAATCTACACTCAGTTCTGGGCACCGATCCCAGTTGGGGCATCACTGCCGGCACCATTCCGCGCATCGCCTGGCCAATTTTTTTGGATAGATAACACTGGTCAACAAAAAAAAAACATTTTTTTCTGGCCTGGACTTTTGCAGCTGTTTTAGACTAATTTCAGGGTGCTGATTCCAAATCTGATCTCAGATTTGCTCTATCACATCTCATTTTTATGCTATCGGCATACCCCATTTTCATTGATTTTGCCCGAAATTAACTCTGTCACTTATGATTTCAAGTTGTTGCGAGTCAGTGACTTCTTTAGTGTTAAAATATTGTGCTGTATTTTTAGGATAATGTGTTTATAATATCATTTTATGTAGATATCCACATTTATTTACTATTTTTCTTCTGCAGTTTTTATTGAAAATGCAATATTTGATATCCCAAAAACCTGATGTGATAGACAAAAACTGATGCCAGATTTGGAATCAGCACCCCAAAATTACTTTAAAACCTTTGGAATACCTTATGCCAGAAAAAGTGTGTTGACCAGTGTAATCACGACGAATGGCTCACCTCTGACCTTTTTTTTCTGCGCATTCCGATTTTATCGGGAGTGACCAGTGCCCATCGGCTACACACGTGGAAATAAAACAGGTAGTTTCCACCTCTAACTGTGGATCAAATCTGGAAATGAGGCGAAAACCCCATCATAGCGAAATAATAGTGCAGGCTGGAAAACCATTTCAAACAACACAGAAAATGCTGTACAAAAAAATCACACACGTTTTGTGTGTATGTAGAAACCATCATCATTTCCTGAAGCATTGCATGTATGTTGAACTTCTTTTGCACTGTACACTGCCAAGCATGCTAATTGGAGGTGCGGGGGAAGGACAACAAACTAAACACGAAAAGCAATTCTCAGGAAATTCGTGTTAAATCTAGATTATTTGAAAGTGCAAAGCCCCAGTGGCTTCCTAATATCGGAACCAAGAGCATTCCAGACAGCCGCAGAAACGCGTCTGAAAGCACGCGATGCAGTGACCATTTTTGTTCGATGGCCAGCCAAAAGCCACTGCGAGGATGACCGGAGTTTGGCGTGATGGTTTATGGTCCTTGCCGAGATCGTCCAGGCATTGCCGTTCATTTGCGGCGAGCACTTTGTGCGCAATGAGTGTGACCTGAACATTTGTTGCCGTTTCACAGCTTCATTGCTTATCTCCGAAGCACGCCGCACGTAAGAAGAATGAGAAGCACTGAAACAACAGCTTATTTTACTCTCCAGGCCTGCCTCCTAATTGTGTGGTTACAGGCACCGCGTGCCAATTTCAGACCATTTTTCTTGCGCGGTTTGCCGGCGACTTGGTTGAAAGCCTTGGAGTAGTACACACGTGTAGCCATTTAGACAAACGTCGATATTTTGTTTTGTTCCAATGGCCCATCTCGGTGGATAGAGCAACAGGGGCGACTGGGTATTAGCTCTCGAGCTCAGACGTTGCATTCGACCCAAGCAGCCTCATAGCAGGTTAAAGTCAATTCGCATAATCAGCCGTGATCTATCCACTGGCTTAGATGAAGTCCTCCCCGAGCCGTCGCCATCTCTCACGGTCCTGCGACGGAACGTAACGACAAAAAAAAATGTACGTATCCCGTTCATCATACGAAAGCTTTAATTGAATGGAAGCAAACGGCAACCGGTTGCTGAGGCCACTGCTGGAAATAAGGCATCAACTAGAGGAAATTAGAGGGTATATGTTTTACTCTTCCAAGCTTGAAAATTATGTATGCGTTTAAACAAAATGATGCCAAAAGCACCTGTCATGCGCTTGCCACCTGCACATTAGCAGCGTCTGTTGCTGCCATCTCCTCGTTGGGCATCTTCTTGGATGCCACTGTTTTGTTTGTTGATCTCCCTCGTGGAACATTTTCAACAACGTATGGAACAAGGGAGAATCTTCTTGTTAATCACAATGCTTTAAAAAAAAACCTGCATTGATTGCACGAGGGACCCAAAAGCCTTGTTCGGCTTCGGCCTTTCACCGCCCAGTCACGAGTGACCTCATCGACCAATGTGGACACAGGTGATCATTCGTTCGTTTGGCAAGAACATTCACAACTTTCAACTCTAAGCACGTGTAAAATGTTTGTTTTTCCTGCTCAGCATTGAGCCTATGCTCATCTCTCCATTCACAGCCTTAGGCCAGTAGTAGAAAATCTCCATTCCTACGGCAGGGATGGGTTGTCTGCATAGGTCAACCACTGTTAACTTCCCCACAAAGCTGTGGGGAATAGCAACAAACGAAACGCAAAAAGCAGTTCTAAAAAAATGGCTTTTCAATCTAGATGAAGATTTTAAAGTGCATTGCTCCAGTGGCCTCTTAATGTCACAAGGAAGAGGGTTCCACACTGCCACAGAAACGCATCTTTAAGCGCGCGATGCGGTTACCGCCTTTGTTCGATGGTTTAGCCAACAGCCGCGAGGATGACCACCGGAGTTCGCGTGATGATTTTTGCTCCTTGACAAGCTCAGCGAGGTATTGTGGCTTATAATACCTCGCCACCTTCTATTACATGGCTGGAAATCACCGCTCGTCTGACACCCCCCGCACCCCCACGCCCGCCTCCCTCGGCCGCAGACGGCTCCTGGAGGCCACGCGGCGTGCGAACCAGACGGGCCACTTCCTGTGGGTGGCGTCGGACAGCTGGGGCTCCAAGATCGCCCCCATTCGCAACCAGGAGGACGAAGCGGAGGGCGCCATCACCATCCTGCCCAAGCGCGCCTCCGTGTCTGGTAGGGACGCTCAGACGGAACCTTTTGCACGGTCACCCGGCGCACCGCACCCTGACCGGATGGCCATATGAACGGACAATCCCGCACCTCCAAGTGGCGACAAAAGTTCAACATACGTACATACATACAGCAGGGCGATACAATGTTTTTGGCCTGTGACAATTTGCACCCATTCTAGCCCCCCGCGATATGATGGAATTGTCATGATTTGGGATAGTAATTCGAAAAATTGAAATATTTTTCTTCTTGGTTTTTTCGGTAAAGTCACGTAGAAAGAAATTAATAAAATAATTAAAATAAAACATAATAAAATAATTCTCACGACGTTTCTTCACCTGAAGACGGCTACTTGCGTTGTGGCTGAAACAGCGTGAGAATTATTTTATTATGTTTTATTTTTATTATTTTATTAATTTATTTCTATGTGACTTTACCGAAAGAACCAAGAAGATGAATCCCTGCAGTCACGAAAGCTTTAAATCGAAAAACAGAAATATTTGTTATTGTTTTAAAAAGTCCGTCTAATATTGTGATGAATATTTGCACCCCTTTTGGCTGCAGGGGTCAATTTATACACGTGTATAGCTCGTTATCAATTCACACCACGTTGCTCATAGGGGGGTTGTTTCACCATACTTCACCACGCTGGTTGGTGAAGAGGAATGGGTGCTCAGGACCGGTTCAGATATCACGTGAAAATGATGTTAGCCACGTCCGGAAATCAAACTCGGTTGGCCGGGCTCGTATTTCAGCACGTTAACCACTGCGCCACCACTCCACCCTGCACGGAACACTTTCAGTATGGGGCAATGAATACAATGAATAGAAAGAGAATTCTCCCATGCACACGATTCAATGAATGTGTCGTGAGCATAAAACCGTGCTTTAATTGGTGAATCATCGATCGCATCGTTACACCCCCCCCCCCCCCCAACGTTTCGGCCCTTAACAGTTTGGTTGAACAGCGGTAAGCCGTGCACACAGGTGTTTGTATCAAATAGGAACGCGTGGCAAGTTAGCCACTGTGAATTGGACTCACCAGGTGTTCTGTGTATCTCGTGTCTGAGTCGATGGTTCTTCTGTCACACACCTGGGCCAGACGTAAAAAGCCCGACTCCGTGTTAGAGTGAATCCGGCACAGGTTTTTTTTTTTTCTTTCTTTTACTGCCACCGCCAGGAGGTGTAATTAGATTTCACAATTTTCACCGCGGTGGGTGTGGATACGGCGGCGTATTACTGCGGATGCATTGCACACCTTCGCCGTTGATGGGGAAACTTTAGGAAGAAATCAATACCAACCTCCAGAGCACATTACCGTGTGGATTCTAAATGGAGTACGGGGTTGGGGCTGTATTTCCACACACTAATTATAGGGCCGCTCATTTTTCAAAAGAGTTGGAGTATCAACCCCCCGTTTGGTTTTTGGTTGTTCCGTAAGGCACGTCCGGCTGCGCACACAATTCAATATGCGGCACGCAAACTCGCTCTGAATTAAACAACGTATAAAACATCGCACCGGCCAGGCTACGATTGGTTGGATTTTATTATCAATTGCTGTATAATACGTCTACATTCATCATTTAAACAGTTGTATTGGCATTTTTTACTTGCCTTGAATTTTCTATGCTCACAAGACAATAATATCTTGCAAACTACGTATGCTTCGTGCACATGAGGTCATCTACGTAACACTGCCCCCTCACCCCCACCCTTGGGGTCATACAGTAATTCGTTACATAATTAATTATATTTTGTCTCAGTTTTAACGTCCCGTTTGAAACGTACTCCAGTTTATTTTGTCCGGATCACAGCATTTTGTTTTGCCTCTTTTACACACCCAGCATGGTGCTATCCGCACGTCGCGTTGATGTGCCACGAATGGGGGCCATTACGCAAAACGTCATCGATTTCTTATATATATTTTTTATCATGAGGCAGTGTTGTTGACGAGCGTGTTGAGTTTGTGTTCGTCGTTAACTGTCCCTGCGCACCGCTGCCATAGCGGCAGCGTCGCCAAATAATTTGCTTCGTTCGACCATCGATTGCAATGTATTTCACCCGACGCACCATCGTGACGCGCCTGTGTTTCACAGGGGTAGCACACTCGCGACGATGCTCCCTGGGATCATAAAATTCGACACCCGACCGCTCGTTTTGCACGACAGAACCGCTCTAACTACAGTGATCCCTCGTTTATCGCGGTTAATGGGGACCGGAACCCCTCGCGATAGGTGAAAATCCGCGAAGTAGGATTGGCCCCCTAGGAATTTCCGTATATGTGTGTGTGGGTACCAGAATGTTTAAAATATGTATATTTATACTTTATATATATATATTTTACTTAAATCTATTTAATTATAAAACCTTAATATTATACATTCACTCTCTCTCTCTCATACGATACGTATTATGGTGTTCTACACTCACCAATGACAGTAGTATCTTGAGACTTGACTCCAGTAATGACGACGACGACGATGACAATGACGATGACAATGACGACGATGACAGACCTGTGCAGTTCGATGAATGTGATGATGAATGATGATGATGGTGTTACTGCACAAGTATAATGAGGCCTTTAAATCAGTTCAAAAAATCCGCGATGCACTGAGGCCGCGAAACTTGAACCGCGAAGTGGCGAGGGATTACTGTATTCTTATTCCTCTTGACCCCGTTACCCACACGCCCTTGCTGTTTTACCGGCACGGTTGTCCCTCTAAGCAATATTCGCCTAATAGACCGGATGAGCAAACCCCCCCCCCCCTGACCCACCGTGAGTGATATTGGCTGGCGTCGAGCAAGCTTCCCCGTTGTCCGACCTCTCGCACGCGCAGAGTTCGACAAATACTTCACGTCCCGTACGCTGGAGAACAACAGGAGGAACGTTTGGTTCGCCGAGTTCTGGGAGGAGAACTTCAAATGCCGGCTGAGCCGCCACGGAGCAAGGCAGACCGTGCACGCCAAAAAATGCACCGGTAAGTCCTTGATGCACTTTGTGTTGTATTCGTCAGGGTTGTTCCGGCTGGTGGCTCAGAGCGTCGAGCGCTGAGCTGGTGACGCTGAGATCCTGGGTTTGAAATCCAGGCAGCCGCTTGTGATTAACGCCGGGTTCTTAAGGGTTCCTGAGCCTGAGAACATTGCCTGTCATCGGGTGATCACGTAGACGTCCTTTGATATTTTAAAACAGAGATCCGGGCACCGACTTAGTACAATTGAAATCTGAGGTTTGTTTGCATTCAGGATTCAAGTTCATTTATTCAAGTTCATTTATTAGGTATAGCCCTGTGAGCCATTCGGCTCTTGAATCGGGTGCAACCGCAACAAACCAAAAACTCAAACATGAACAAAAAACATCTTAAAGTGAATATGTGACTGAGTGCAAACAGAAAATCCAAGAAAAGACAGATTCAGCCATGTGTGATTGAAAACCGGGTTTTCAAGTGCAGTAAGTTAATGGTATCATCCCAGTTATACAAACAACTGCACATAAAAAAACATCACGATAAATTTGGTTCTAAACTTAATTACATTAATGTATAGCTCTGATAATTAAACCGCCGTATGATGAACATTATTCTCAATGGCAGGGCAGGTGGGAAAGTGTTGTTGCCTAATGTATGGGACAGCCGTCACTTGAAGGCATCTCAGAGGTGTTTCTGTAGCATCCACTTCCGTGTGCAGTTCAAAGGCGAAGGGCTGCTCTGCAAATAGATCATAGTTTGAAACTCCGTCTCGTTACCAGTGGCACAGTCGTGATGATACAAATATTTTCTCGTAAACATTTGACTTTAAAAACCTCCGCACTTCATCACGAACGCGTTAAATATAGATCTTTAATACTTGGGGACGAGTGCAGAAGAGTAATGACACGTGTGCGCTTTGATTTAGCTCCGTTCATGCGCGAGCAGCAAGTACACACTCCGGGTGACGTTACGCGTTCCTATTTTGTTTGGCAGGGAAATAAAACTTTTTAAAATACACACGTGGAACGAAATACAAAAAAATATACACATGTTATAACAATGACGACGAAGACAATTGTCGCCACTGTATCCCTGCAGCAAGAAACACCCTAACGAACGTTTCCGCGAATGGCCATCGTTCGCAAGGCTCGTCCATGCAATATTAATCACAGGGGCGTTGGCGAGGCTGTCAATAGTTAAGCTCGCGCGGTTCTGTACGACGCTTTCGCCCCACCGAGGGCCCTGGGTTCGAAGCGTCGGTGTAGGCCCGTGCCTCACTCGGCGTCTGTCATGTGGCCCTTTTCTCGGCAAAACTCACAACCGAGCAGAGACGACCTCAGAACCGAGGGGAGATTCGGTCCGTTTTCGGTGCTGCGTTTGGCCGCGTCTCACGAGACGGGGGGCACGCGGTGAGGTTGGAGGGGGGCACGGCAGTGCGGCATCAGGTGAAGTCTCGTGGGCCCATCGCGAAGCAGGGCTGGTCAACACAAAACGACGATGTTGAGTGAAGACTGCTGAGGTGGACTTCGGACATAATCCCGGCAAAGGCCTTCATCCAGTCAAAGGCTGTGGAATGTACGATTGATACGATTCATGATTTATTGTCTCTGTGTGTCTTTGTGTGCCGTGCCGGCCTTCAGAGGTGATCTCTAGCAGCACTTGCCCCCAAAAGTCTGTTAAGGCTAATACGGGTATCTTTTTCTTTGTGTGTGTGTATGTGGGGAGCAGGGATGTAACAATTAGAGTGCTGCGTCACGAATCCGCCTACGCGAATTCCTGCTCACGAAAAAACACCAGTGACAAAAATCTAAATTGGTCCTGGGCCTCCACTAGGTCGACTCAGCCTCAACTCAATACCTGGTGCAGTATGTAAACATCATCACTAGGGGCTTGCAGTGGTGCTTGGCCACCCATCCCCTCATGTGCCGTACCAGCATCCATAGGTGCTCGTTGACAGCACTCGCCTCAAAAAGTCTGCTGAGGCTAAATGGGGTATCTTTGTCTGTGTGCGTATGTGGAGGATTGGGAGCGGTGGCACGGTGGTTAGCGCGCCGCGCTGCGAACCCGGCGAGCCGAGTTTGATTCGCGATCGCAACTGACATCGGCGGTGTGTGATATCTGGCCTGGTCCCTGTGCTTCCACTAGGTCGACTCAGCCTCAAAATTAATGGTGTAAGCCTTAAGTGCTTGGGAGACGAAGGCGGCGCTGGTGTGGTGCTGGCAACACCGCCTGCCTTGTGTGTTGTGCCGACCTTTATAGGCGCTCATTAACAGCGCTTGTCATTACATTCTGCGAATGTTTTCGGGGCAAGGGATGCGTGTGTGTCAACGTCAGCAGCGTCGGGAGACGAAGGGAAATGACCACACGTACTGCCCTGGCCTAATAGGTGCTCGCTAACAGCACACACTCCGGTCTGCGAGGCTAGACAGGACAAGGGTATTACAGGGAATGGTTGGGTACGTGTGGGCAACGGAGACGAACGGGTTAAACGGCTGTGGCTTGGTAATGGTTTGTGCCTGTTTTTGTTGGCATTTCCATGGATAATTAGGCCCCCGGCTCTTTGGGGCACAATTACGGGTACGGGCATAAATTACATATAAGAGAGTCAGCATGTTTTTTTTTCGTGCGCGTTTCCGTTACATTTATCCATCTGGGCAATGCAATTTAAAGTAAAACTACCAAAGTAGGGTTTAACACACAGAGGCGCAATCCAAGCCCAGTGGCTTCCACATTTAGCAAGTCATCCTCACTCACCATCATCGTCATCCGCCACAATCAATCCCCTGCTGGATGAGGGCCTTCCCCAGATCACGCTTCTGCGATGCAACAGACTGGCATAGCCACCTGGCTCACGAGCTGGTTTCTTCGTTCCATCTGGCCCGGCGGACGTCAACTTGGATGCATTTCATTCATTGGCAGCCACTCCATCACTGTTCTTGACAATTGGCCACCATCACAGCATTGGTGGTAGTACATGACACAGCGTCTCGCCCCGAGCTTTCAGCGCTCTGATACGTGCATTGTCTTTGTACTGCTCGCCTTTTGGCGCTATCCTCTGGTCTGACACTGCTGAGATGGGGCTATAAAGAAGGCTGTCTCTGGTGTAGGCCAATCAGTTTCAAAGACAATGCTTATATATTATCAGAGCATGCTTGTTTGCATGTTCACCACAAGTACGTGTGGTTAATGCAGACTTGATAACTTGTAAAAGGTATCTGTTGGGTGTTTCAACATCTTAACACCTATCGTATTGCCAGAAAAGATAAAGCCTCTTCTTATTTTTCATAGTACATGCCCGTTATTACGCATTTTAAGTAAAACATAAAAAGAGTACAGTTGGCGTGAGCATGTCGTATTTAATTCACGCAATACTTTTATTTGCCTAGAATGACAAATGGTTCAGATTTTATCTGGGAGGATCGACAATATTGGTCTCATCTCGAAATTGGGCTGTGGAGGTGCCAGCGACGGCTGCCAATGGGATGATTATTTGGCGGCTTGAGGGGTGACTGAGAATTCTGGGTTTATTCAATTCACGCCCTCGCAACTTGATGGACTGTCACGTATTAGGGTCGCGATTCAATTAAATGATTGGTTTTTTTGGTTAAGCATTGTGGTGAAATTAGTGTCCCGCAAGTAGCTGCCGTGGCCACGTGACCGCATGACACGGCCACGTGATCGCATGACACACACACATCGTACGTGAGTCGGAAACACCACGACATTCTTACGCATGTGATTCTAATTAACTTTTGTTCGGAGCACGTGTTCAAGCTCTGTGAGAGCCTCCAAATTATCACAGTTGGTTACGTACGGTGCGAAAGAAGTTCAGCATACACACATGACAATCCTTGACATCTTATCAAGATTTACATAGCGCCTTTCTTCAAGGCGCTTTAGAGCAATTATGAAATTGCACATAGGATAATAACGATTTGAAATGAAGGAGTGGGTTATTGTGAGCGATGGTGAAGTTTTAACGACAGTAGAAACGAGGAGGGATTGATCAGGGGAGGGGTTGGGTTAGGCCTGGTCGTAGCTGGGTGGCGGCTGAAAAGTAATGAGGCTTTATTGCATTGGGAAGACAAAGGCGGTCGGCGAGGGGCAGGAGCCGGGAGGGGAAGGGGGGGGGGGAACCGCGAGCGAGTCCACCTCACCGCAATCAAACAGCTTTGGGAGCACTGGAGGGATTGGCATATCAGGGAGTGGTATGGTGTCATATACGCATGTGGGTGACAAATCTGGCAGTGGCATTCTGGGCCATCTGGAGTCTGTCCGCTGTTGAAGTGATTTGGCGGCGAGGCCGTGGGGAAGGAAGTTGCAGCAATCGAGTTGAGATGCAACGGACGCGTGGGTGAGGGTTTGAGAGGATTCCCCCACACCCTCTGCCTTCCCCTCTCCCTCACTGCCAACCAATAACCCTGATTTCAATTGAGTGCTATCCCCTTTTTATGATTGCATCATCTACGTTGTTTTGAAAGTTCCCCGATCTGTTGAGCCGTTGACACTGTGTGTATGTACCGCACGTTGAACTTCTTTCGCCACCGTACGTGGCCAACCGCGCCGATCGGAGGTGCGGGGGAAGGACAACAAACAAAAGACAAAAATCAGTTCTAAAGAAAGAAATGAGCTTATGCATACATGATGGGTTTACGTATGTGTAGTGAGTCACTTCGGAGACACTAATAGTAGGAGGCAGATACGTTTATTCGACACTTAAACACTTCTGTTCACACACGGGATAACTACAGACAGGTCAGGACAGCCGGCACACTGCCTGACCCACAACGCCGAGGAGACGAAGATGAAGATGTAGCACGACGGGTTCCATTCCAAACGACAGCCCCGATCCAGTCTCGGGACCTCCCTTTTATTCCCTCCAGCGTGGCCTGGCTCCGCCCTCGGCCACGCCCCCTTCTGGAACCTACCAGAAGGTTCTGGGCTATACCCCACGTGTCCCCTCTGTAAAATTTGCCTTACATGCCTTACCCCGGCCTATCACGGGCTCTGTTAGCCGACCAGGCTTCTACGTCCTCAGATGCCCTCTCTCTGCCAGCAACCAGCGCTACGCACCCGAGTAACCCATTCCATGGCACTGCATGCTCTTCTGGCAGATCGGCTGCTCCACCCACAATTCCCCTCTCTGTCAGTAAACAGCGCTGCGCGCCGTAGTGACCCATTCTACGTCACCACATATGTAAGATGAGTTTATGTATGTATGACATGTAGAGCCATTCCCTTCCACTTCACAGCAGCACACATTCCTCGTCACGTGGGCACGACGAAACGAGCGATGCTTAGTATCGCTCAGGGGCCTTCTAAAGAGCTCCATTAAGCTTTGGGTGTGGCTTTTACAAACCCTCGTGGTCACAGAGGAAGGCAGTGGTCAGCACGCGCTAGCCAACAATTTATGGAAGCACACCGGCAAAGATTCAGCGGCTATTTTTAAAACTCGTCGTCATCGGCCATGGTCAGTCCACCACCGGACGAAGGCCTCCCCACGCCACTCCTGCGATCTATCGATGTAACGATCCAGCTGGCGTGAGTCAACTTCAGTTGCTCCGCCTGCGTGTTGAACGTCCTCTCTGGCGTGTCCTCGTTTAGCTTCAACCGCCAGCGGTTATCCCTTCTAGCAACGTGGGCTGCCCAAAGCCCAATTACAGTTTTGTTCTCCTATAATGCTGCGTTTTTCATTGGATGCAACGCGATGGAGTGAACGGAACTACGTCACAGTGCAAGTAGGAATAAGCAGTTGTATGGCCGCCTCGGCATAGCATCATCACACAGAGTGGGATGCTGCTGGATGCTCTAGATGCAACCCACGCGCATCGGTCTTTATTCAGCCTGCGTAAGCATCTCAATTGTTATCGCAGACCGTGCTTTACCCTACATTACATATCATTTATCATCACGCGGTTTTTCCATAACGCGGTGTTCTGCAGCAACGTAGGAGAACAGACTTCAATTCTCTTAATGGTCTATATAACATCACTAACTCGCCGCGTTGTATGCTCTCGAATCCACGTGTTCCGCTTGCTGTCTCTCAGTGTTAATTACAAGCGTGCAACTCTCCACACTTTGTCGGGCACTTTCCAGCCTTTCCATATTTCTCCATCACTGTTCGTGACTCCGATCCACATTCAGCGATGGGTTAAATGACATTCCCATATAATGTCTGTATTTTCAGAAGTTTGGACGGTTCTGCGATAATGCTCCTCCGATTAGCACGGTTGGCTATGTACGGTGCGAATGGAGTTGAACACACGTAGCAGATTTTTTTTATTTTTATGTAGGCATTTTGGACACGGCGATGCAATGGGCCCTGCAATGTATCGTAACGTAAACATCTTTAGAAGCTCTGAACGCCCATATAATGCTTGCGTCCAATTTTATGATCGTCAGGTTCAGTCCAACGGTTGTAATTCCACGACCGTGGAATTGACCGTATACAGATATTCCATCTTTTCTGTCATTTATGTGTTTTCTTTTATACCTAATGAGGTTTTATACCAGATATTAAATAAAAAAGTAACGATTTTATCTTGCTTGAATCTCCAGCTACTTGTGGGTGTATTATTTGGCAGACTGACACCAGAACGCGATCCCCGTTGTGTGTTCTGCTGTGTAAATTGCACATCAATCAGTTGAATTCATCCACTGCCTTGTCACCTGCATAGCCGCCCACTTAAGCCTCGTCCACAAATTCCCATTGAGGAGCCCCTTGTGGCTTTATCCTTCACGTCTGTCGACGAGCGATGGCCTGGTTAGCACGAAGCCTCACGGGTCCGGTTCACGAACATTCGAGTGCAGAGGTCATATTTCCTGACCTTCTGTTCTCAGCCTTCCTTAGGCAGGCGTGGCACTGCCTTGGTGAGGGAACACGTGAGTAGAACTCCATTCCGTGTCTCCAAATGTGTCCTCGTGGCGTGCTCTTGCCAATGACATCGAGTGATCCAGCCAGCTGTCGATTAAAAAGGCTGGCTCTGCGGACGAGACCCAACTTGTAATGAGGCGCCGCACGCAACTCGCTCGCTCTCGAAGGGAGAGCGAGCGAGAATGGCTCGGAGGTGTGAGGAGGAACCACAAATGTGCGAATGTACTGTGTGTATGTTGGACTTCTTTCGCACCGTACGTAGCCAACCGGGCTAAATGGAGGTGCGGGGGAAGTACAACAGACTGAAGACAAAAAGCAGTTGTAAACAAATGAGTTTTCAATCCAGAATTGAAAGTGCACTGCTCCAGTGGCTTCCTATCGGCCGCAGAAGCGCATCTGAAAGCGCGCGATGCGGTGACCGTCTTTGTTCGATGGCCAACCAAAGCCGCTGCTGCTGCTGCTGCGAGGGTGACCGGAGTTCGCGCGATGATGGTTTATGAAGGTGCTGTGGTTCATTTTCGGCAAGATGAACAGGAAAGGCATCAGCAGCAGCAGCAGCACCCAGGCCGTGAGCTGGCGCCGAATTTCCCCCCCAGCTGTGCATTCTGAAGACGATCGAAACTCGTCCAGAGCTGTCTTGCTGCTTGATGCTCTTGGTCTGTAAAGACAATATTCTGGGACGATGCAGGATGCAGAGGATCCGTTTCAATCAATCACTTGAGAGGATCTCAGAGGTAACCGCGATACGCTCCCTCGCGGGCTGTTCTAAAACACAATGGGTTGGGGTTGTCGCTGCTCTGAGATTTCCTGAACAGATTGTTAATCTCGCGGGACATGATGCCGATAGCACAATTGGTATGAAATTGGGTAAAATGGCACAAAAATGGATAGGAATCAGATTGAATAGCCCTATTCTGATTTTGTTGTATTCTGTCTTGATATCTGCTTAGTTGTAGTGGTCGCATATTATCGTCAGACTCTGCGTGCTTTGTAGCTCTCACATTGTACAGAGATTGCGATGATTAAGATAATACTTTTTGACAGAACTTGTTCATCACTGCCTTACACTGCACAGCCACTAGGCTTAAGCCATGCACCGCCAGATCAGTGCATGAAGAAATATAAGTCTCGCTGTCTGTGGTGACACTCCACTCCAGCCTTTAATTTCAAGCAACGTGGAGCACAATGTTAGCAATTGACCAATCACAGCCCTTTGTAAATCCACTGCTCGATGAACACCTTTCCATGCCACGTCGGCGATCAGGGTTATGTGACCTTACTTTAACGGTGTGTTCAGCGTGAGTTGAAGGGGCGACTCAGGACCTGTTCAGATATCACTTACCACTGATGTTAGCCATGGCTGGAATATAAACTCAGCATGCTGGGTTCAACATGGAATGCAGGAGTGCAATATATTGGCTCAACTACATTTCTGTGAGCTGCAGTGCGCTACATTCCCTGCCATTCAATTTGTATGCGATTCACTTGGAAGGCGCGGCCAGCGGTGAAATCGTTCAGATCATACTGAATATCTCCCTCTCCGAGTACGATCAGCGGGTGGGGTTCAGTTGTGGCGTGGCGTCGAGTGTCACCTCCGCCGTACGGGAAGGGCGACGATGAAGCCACTTGTCAACATCGTGAGCGAAAGACGTCGCCCATGAGCACGTTGACGGCGCTCGGCTGCTCTCCGATACAGTCACACGCTGCTATGCAGCGGCGTCCGGCGTCGGGATGGGGCCCTGAAATTTGTGGGAGGGGGTTGCCTCGCCAATTACCTTCGTCTGCGCTCCTCCAGGAAACGTGGTTGCCTCCGGTGCAGTTGCACTGCCTGTACACTCGATAGCTATGCGACTCGGTTATATCTTACTCCATTGGTATTCTCGTTGACGATTCGTTCTGTGTTAGTCTCTGGACGTATACGAAAGTCTATTGGTTTGCGTTAGTCTGTGGGTCCTATGCCAGTCTATGGGTCTCTTATGCGAGTCAACAGGTCGCTATGTAAGTTTATGGATCTCAGTGGTGTAGCGTGGTTGGCATGGGCCCTGGTGCAAGGAATGAAAATAGGGCCCTCCCCTGTCCAATGTTCTCCCTCGTTGTCGCCTGGTACCTGGATCCCTCCGGGCACTGCATCCTGGGGCAACTGCAGCGCCTGCACACTCGATGGTTATGCCGCTGCTGCCATATCCGTCAGCCAGGTCCTGCCGTCAAATTTAAAATTTTGCTTATTTTGGGGGCGGGAGCACTGGACAGGGATAGTTGCACGCACGCCACATCGCCTCCGCCACGAGTGTTTTATCTGCTTAATTTCCCCGCACCGGATAGGCGAGAAATTTCTCCATTAAGGCAGCGCCTTTATTTATTTACGCATTCACTCCGCTCGCACGTTTATTTATCCATTTATTTACTGCCGACTCGGGCGGCTAATCTTAACGGTGCGCGTCTCCGCGACGAAGCCGAAACGACAGCCCGCTCTTTAGCGATCCTGCGGGGACTGCTCGATTCGTGAGAATTACGATCTCGTTTTTTCAGTCGCGCGAGGAGTTTCGTGGGGCGGGTTTGGGGGGGGGGGGGAGTATAACGCGCCGCTCGGCTCGCACGTGGTGATGCGCCGCTGTTAATTTTTAACGAGCCCTCATCATGCTCAGAGCGCAGGCGGGCGCAGAGGCTCTCGCCGAAGAGGGCGCGCGTAAAACTTTGCCTTCCGCTTACGCAGTTCGCGTGTGCATTGGACGTACGTCGAACTTCTTTCGCACCGTACGTAGTCATCCGCGATAATCGGAGGCGCAGTTGGACGGACTACAACCTGAACACCAAAATGCAGTTCGAAAGAAATGAGTTTTCAATCTAGATGATTTAAAGTGCATAGCTCCCGGTGGCATCCCAATATCGGAAGGAAGAGCGTTCCAGACGGCCGCAGAAGCGCATCTGAAAGCACGCGATGCAGTGACCGTCTTTATTCGATGGCTAGCCAAAGGCCGCTGCGAGGATGACCGGAGTTTTCGCGATGGTTTATGTGGCTTGACGAAATCGGCAAGGAATTGTGGTTCATTTGTCGCAAGCACTCTGTGTCTAATGAGTGTGACCTTATCATCTATTAGTTCGGCAACCGGAAGCCCATGCACGATACGTGCCAAAGCATTTTGTTTACACTGCAGCTTGATCAAATGTTTTCCCAGACGTCCCGTAGAGTAGTGAGTTGCAATATTCGAGCCTTGTCATAACTATGCTACATGCCACCGCTGTGCTGTAGTAAGCCACTGTAAGTATGCGTGTCTTCGTCATTTTAAAAGAAAATTCATGCATGCATTGATGTTAATGGCAGTCAGTTTGAACATTTCTTAAAATAAGATAAATAATCCCATTTGATTTGTTAAAATAAATATAATAACCCGATGTGTCCTGACTTTTGGGCCACCCAGTATAATATATATTACATTTATATTATTGTGCTTTCATTTTGATTAACTTATTGATACACAGTATTTGTTTCATGGGGTAGAGTGGTGGAAAACCCAGTGGTTCAAATCACCCACGCGATCAACATGGTGTGAGGGAGACTTTCACCTTGCAACGGAGTGTGATTGTTCAGCGTCCAGAGGTGCTTAACATTTTGTCGTTGTAACTATTGTATCATTAACGGTTGTGCTACAACAACATTAAACGGCTTTTTAATTCTTAAAAGCGCAATAAAACCTGAACTCGCACTGGTTAGGTGGAAACATTCTCAGCACAAAGTCACCGACGGTCCGTCCAGGATAGAGAGTTGAGAAACATTGAAAATTCAGACGAGGCAAAAATCTACCCGATTACACGTTTGCACTCAACATAATTAATCATTTGTTAATACGTCTTTAATGGTCCCTTAGCAGTTAGCATATTGTGCAGAATAATTTCAGGATTAGCATAAAGTGAGTAAAATTTGCTGCAGACAATTCTGTTGATTCAGAGGTCGTGAGTGTGTAATTTCTTGAACATAAGCAATGTTTTTTTAACATCTAAATAATATTATTTTAAATATATTTAACTGCGTGGTCTTCTCCCACAGTTCTATTCCAGTTGTGCAATCGATGGCGTGCCGTTATGTGTCAATTCGTAAATCCTGCAGAGCGTTGCACCACCTCTACGAGTGAATGGGCCATGGAAGGAGACGTCACAGAACTAATTCGGAGATCCCGTAAACTGACCTCTTAGAGATATTCATTGCATGGGAATAAAAAAATTAGTTATATATATTACGTATTGAAAAAGAACGTTTTGCAAAAATGCAAACCAAACTTCATTAATATGATGGCTTCTGTGCACTAATTGTTGACGAGGCTGTCCTCATCAGCTCACAACAGGGGTGGCTGAAACCCAGATTCAAACCCAGGCTCTCAGTCACGCTGGCACAGAACTCTGACCTCTGAGCCACCTGTCCATATCTGCAAAACAACACCAATTAAAATAAAAGTTAATGCCTGCACAATATGCTTCGTGTCAGCTTCACGTTAAGATCATTAATAGTGGCGGAAGAGACGTGAACACATACTGAGTTTCTCAGCGAGCCATGTAGTGTTACAACAAACCCCTTTACAAAGCTTTCCATACCTCCCACTCCAGAGGTCACACATCAAACCCTCAATTAACACTTCCAATCTGCACAAAAGCATAATAAATAAATAAATCTACCTTCGCTGCAGGCAATTAGACCGCGTTCTGGCCCTGACTGGAGACTACAATTTGTAAAAGGAGGACGAGGCTATCTGCTGAAACAGCTACAGCAGAAACAGAACAGCAGAAACGTCTGCCATGACCGTCGCTGGCTCATGCACCGCTTGCTCCGCCGAGCGCCGTGCGCGCAAATAAAAACTCACACGCTTCGCAAGGCGTCGAGACGCTTCGTAGGGGGGCACTGCTCAGTCGTGTTCAGACGAGAAGATGAGAGTCTTGCGTGTGAACTCGTGAAAGGGAAGTGTCTCAGCAGTGCAGACGGCGAGAGCAAAGGGACTGACTATGTAGCCATCCGCACTAATCAGAGGTGCAAAAGGCCGGAACGGCACGTGAGCGGGTGGCTGGCCAACACCAAGCCCGGCCATCTTTGTCCCCTCGTGGCGATGTTTACACGTCGCACGAGGTACTCGTTCGAGGCTGAGTCGACCTCGTTGAGGCCCAGGACGGGTTCAGATAGTCGTCCCCACCCACACCATCACCCACACCGACAGCCACTCGCGTTCACCACCCACGCGCGCTACTGAGCGAAGGTTGACGAGCTCTTTGGCAGAAGTGCGCGGTTGCCGGAGTGGAGAGCACGCATATGAGGCTAGAGTGAGATGAGTACTGGCAGGCGGGGACCCAGTTCAATGAATGATCTCAAAGACAGCGAGGGCAATCTTTCGCGACTTGACGCCTCTGTACGATGGAAACATGCCAACTGTTTTTGTACAGAGCCGCGAGATGCGGTCACATATAACTCCCCATTGCATCGCATTGCAATGCATACTCGCATAGAGCCGCAGACTCACATTGTGTCGAAGGCTCGTTGGCAGGAGATCACGGGACAGAATCAGGTGCGCGTGGGTTGGCTGGCTGAGATGGCGGGCAGATGCACCAACTGTGCTCCCGACTGTGCCAACTCTCTGCGTTTTATCCGCCCGGCACTCTGCCCGTAGTTGTGAGCATCGCTCCTCTGCCCTCAGTTGCTGCTGGAGGTCGATTTGTTTACAACTCCCCAGTAGCGTCCTGCACGAACTTCTTCCACAGAGGCCGATAAGGACACCGCTGGTACCGGTCATTGTAAATTCCAATCAACCCCACATCTTACCGGCTACCACATCAGTACATCTCTTCTCTAGCCCATGCAATAGAATCATCAGTGCAATGAACTCACATTGACACCCATAGATTCACATACTGACCTATGAACGTGTTTATACATGGTAAACCTGGCCACTGTTTCTCTACAGCATCTTGTGATGTGGTCACATTTAGATGACATGTATTGTCTTGCATAGACTTATATAGGGACCCAAAGACACACATAGAGACCCATAGGCTCACACAAACACCTGTGACTGCCTGTCTCTACAAAATACATTTATCAATGTGCTTCTCGACATCTTCGCATTAACGTTTACAGACTATACGAATCCAAGTTGTATTGTATCACTGTATATCGCACAGTTGGCTACGTACGGTGGGAAGTTTAACATATAAACGTACAGAAATGCAGCCAACCGTGGGAGCGTTTGTGTTAGGAAGCTGCTGCTGCTGCTTCTGCTGCTGTATAATGGTCAGCACTGCGCTGGACTTGCGCTGCAGAGGTTACCGGTTCGATTCGTTTTCCCAGGAAAACGGTGGAAACGAAGACGGTGCAAGTTGTTTTAACTCCCCCACCACCCCTACCACCCCCCCCACCACCACCACCCCGATGTCTGTCCACCCAGCGGTAAAAACAGGCACACCACAGAGCATCGCCAGGTCGCGTGCGGTGAGCTCAAGTGTGGGTAACTCCCCACCTCTTCCAAGACATCTTGGCACACGTGGAAGATTCGGCCAAATGACCCCCAAATAGAGGGGGGTTGCTCTCATGGAGGAGCCTTTCCACCGGCAGCGGCATGAGCGAGGAAATTGCAGGGCCGTGCATTTACCTTTGTACACGTGTCTGTTTGTGCGTACGTACGTTGAAATTATTTCGCAACCGCTCGTAGCCAACCGTGCTGGCTGAGTGGGGAGCCGACCGTGCTGGTGTTTTTTTTTTTTGCTGCAGGCCAGGAGCGGGTGGGACGGGACTCCCAGTACGAGCAGGAGGGCAAGGTGCAGTTCGTGATCGACGCGGTCTACGCCATGGCGCACGCGTTGCACAACCTCTACCAGAAGCGGTGCCCGCGCCTCTCGGGTCTCTGCGTCGACATGGAGCCCGTGCCCACCAAGGATCTGCTGGAGGAGATCCGCAGCGTCAGCTTCAACGGTCAGAGCCCTGCTCGCGTGCAGTGAGCCGTAATGACAGTAATCGCGGCTATTTGCCCATAAAAGCCTCTCGCGAGTGCCGCAGTTGTTTCCTTTAATGGTCTTGCATTACGGTGTTTTGGGCCAGTTCCTCGAAAGGTGTGTTGAGTTAACTGGGGTTAACGGTAGAGGGGCAGCCCTGTTTAACGTGTAGGCTTTCGCGACCAATAGTATTCATAATAAAGGTTTTTATGTTAGATCGCGGAACTCTAAATGTGCCGTAACCCTCCACCACCCGACACAGCCCTGCAATCACTTGTTCAAGCGACTGGTGGCAGAAGGATCTTTCCCATTACAAGGGGCTCTAGGGAGCACCTCTATGGAGTATTGTTGGTCAACTCTTCCACGCTGGTCTGATGTATTGTAAGAGGTGGGAGAACCCACACTTTACCCCGCCGAACACGACCTGCGTGGCCTGTGTGTTTAATATCCGGCTGCGGGATGAGCTGTGACAGCGCAGTGGGTGCGCATTTGAAAGGTCGCAAGTTCAAATGTCAGTCGAGGGTGAACGTAACCTATTGTCACCATCGCCATCATCATCCCTTTGGGGGCCGATAAAATAAGTTCCACCGTGTGGGGAGTCCCCCAGGGTGGTCCTATGGAGAGACTGGCTGGGAATGTGGAATTTCCACCAAATGACTTAGGGCCACCAAATTGAATTAAGTCCTTGCTCATTGCTTATTTGAGTAAGGGACACACTTTTACTTTGAATTGAATGTTTTTCTACAAATGTTATTTTATGCAATTTGCAATCTTGTGATGGATTACTAGGAATTGTTTTGTTTGTATTGGTTGCTGCCTATACATACACACACACACATCGATGTTACTCCTATGACATGACAACTGTGATTAACCTTGTTTATCCCCATGTCCCACTTTGTGTGAGAGTGAGAGAGAGGTGCAATATCTCAATAAGTACCACTTTGGTCGAAACAGAGGATAATAAGAAAGAGCTGACGAAAATGACACCCTGCCCAATTTCCATTCGCAAATTGCAGCCGAACTCTTAGCAAATGCACCGAGACCGCACACGCTTGGGCAGTTCCAAAATAAACAAAGACGAACGAACAAAAAAAAAATCACAACTCATGTTTTATTAAACGAGCAACTGCTGCCGTGAAGTTTTATCGTCGCTCCGCTACGAGGCTGCTTTGCTCCGCCACTTGTACACATCTCACGCCTCGGCGTTGCTTATTTACGCCCCAATTTAAAACCGTCCCGTAAATAATATCTCAAATGCCTCCCGGGGACGAATTATTATTTCCTTTCAAATGTGTTTTTGTTTGTGCGTGTTTTTGTTTTGTTTTGCTTGAACAACGATGTCAAATAAAATAAAAAAAAATTCCCGGCGCGGTCCGTCACCGTGATTCGCAATCCTCGTCCCTCAACCGACGGGGGGGGGGGTGAATCGTCAACGCTCGCGCAAACTCCCCCTCTCCCCCCCCCCCCCCCCACCCACCGCAGGCAGCGCGGGGACCCCCGTGATGTTCAATAAGGACGGCGATGCACCAGGACGCTATGACATTTTCCAATATCACTTGCACAACACAAGCACGCCGGGCTACAACGTGATCGGAGAGTGGGTCAACCACCTGCAGCTAAATGTGAGGCTTTGGCAAAATTCAGAAAGGCTCCCGCTTCCCTGTGTTCATGTTGTGTTGTTGTTGTTTGCCTTTGCCATTTGGTTCACCTTTAAATATATCTGCGAGAAATGTTATGGATAATAAATGTGATTTCACCCCCCCTCCTCCTGCCCCCACCACCACCCCCTCCTGCTTTCAGTAATTGTATATTGGTTAAATTAAAAGGCGATGTTTATTTTTTTCATGAACAAGAGAGGGAGATAAAGAAATGTCAATGCCAGACCTCTGCAGTTCTTTTAACATCTTGCTCCTCGAAAGTGCAACCGTTCATTTGTGTAAACATTTGCAAACACGAGATTTAACTGAATTTGTTCATACTCTTGGGTCTTTCCATCAAGTCACGTAAATAAAAAAAAATAGATCACGACGTTTCGATCACAACACAAGCAATCGCCTTCAGGTGAGAGAGAGAGAGAACGCTGCTGAGATGTTTCCATCCTTTCTACCGATGATAACTGACTCTCTGAGTTGCATTGCTAGTTTGGATGTCTTTGTATTGATTGACAGGCTGGGTGTCCACTGCCCCAGCCTCTGTGGTTGGACCATCTCTAGTTCGACCCACCTACCTTGATGCACCCTTCTCAGGCCTATATAAGACCTTGTCTCAGCAGCGTTCGCTCTCTCTCTCTCACCTGAAGACGATTGCTTGTGTTGCGATCGAAACGTCGTGATCCATTGTTTATGATTTACGTGACTTGATGGAAATAATTAATTCCTGCAGTCACGAAAGCTTTAACTCAAGACAGAATTTGTTCAGACGTGCACGGATGAATGGAAGAAAGACAGTGATTGATGGTTTTGCAGAATGTGGGGAATTGTTTCTTCCTATTAATTCGGCACGTGGTGTGTTTGCCAAACAACAGGAGCCCAGTGCTGTGTGTCATTAGACGAGCATTCGCATGCGGTGTAAATACGGGCATTAAAGCCTCGCCCTAAAATCCATTGATTGATGCTATTTTAAGTCATGATTCAATTGAGGAATGTGTTCTGCTTTACCTGCTTTTCACCCATCACATTTTCCTGATTTCTAATGTTGTTCTCTGCTTCGTTTTGGCCAGTTTATTTCACTTCATTAGCCTAACCGTAACCTTACCATACAGCGATCGTCACATTAATTGACCTCCGATTTAAAGCTTTCGTGACTGCAGGGATTCATCTTCTTGGTTCTTTTGGTAAAGTCACGTAGAAGGGAAATAATACAATAATAATAATAAAACTTAATAAAATACGACACAACTCTGCTTGCGTTGTGGCCGAAACGTCGTGAGAATTGTATTTTATTATGTTTTATTTTCATTATTTTATTATTTCCCTTCTACGTGACTTTACCGAAAGAACCACAAAGATGAATTGACCTGTTTTTAACCATGCGGCGCTTACGTAACCTCACGAGCCATCGCGAGCTCATTTTCATCGCTCCATCTCCGCGGCGGCCGCGGTCACGTTGCTCGTCCCGGCGTGGACGCGCGGAACCTCACAGGCCCATGCCCGCGGCCGCTGCCCCTCCCGTGCTTTTAGATCAGCGCGCTGCAGTGGGCCGCCGGGAAGCGGGAGCTGCCTTACTCGATCTGCAGCATGCCGTGCGCGTCCGGCGAGCGCAAGAAGAAGGTGAAGGGCGTGCCGTGCTGCTGGAACTGCGAGCGCTGCGAGGGCTACTACTTCCAGCTCGACGAATTCAACTGCCACCTGTGCCCCTACAACATGCGCCCCAACGTCAACCGCACGGGCTGCGACGCCATCCCCATCGTCAAGCTCGAGTGGCACTCGCCCTTCGCCGTCGTGCCGGTCTTCCTCGCCATCCTGGGCCTCCTCACCACGGCGTTCGTGATCGTCACCTTCGTGCGCTACAACGACACGCCCATCGTGCGCGCGTCGGGCCGCGAGCTCAGCTACGTGCTGCTCACGGGCATCTTCCTGTGCTACGCCACCACCTTTCTCATGATCGCCGAGCCCAGCCTCGCCGTCTGCTCCTTCCGCCGCATCTTCCTCGGCCTGGGCATGTGCGTCAGCTACGCGGCGCTGCTCACCAAGACCAACCGCATCTACCGCATCTTCGAGCAGGGCAAGCGGTCGGTGACGGCGCCGCGACTCATCAGCCCCGCGTCGCAGCTCGTCATCACCTTTTCGCTCATCGCCATGCAGGTGCGATTGCGTTGAAAGGGTGCGTTGCTCGTGCGTTGCGCGCGATGCGTGGCGTGCGCGCTTCTGCTGGCGCAAAAAAAAAAACGCTTTTGATCGTAAAGAGACACTTCGTAAAACTGGTCAGGTTGTTCAAAGGACGGCACATTAATCTGGCATTGCTGAGATCATGAGCTGAAATCTGGGTTTCAGCTACCGGTGATTTTACCGTTTTCTCAAACGTATAACGAGGTTTTAGCCGAGTCAATGATGAATGCAAAAACAATTTAGCCACTGCGTGAAATGTGTTTTTTCACACTTGATTTGCCTAAATGCCAGCTCTGGGTATTAACAATTTCGATTTGATTTCCATGCAATGAACATTTCTGTATGTAGCAGGGCATGTGGTCATGTGTGCTCTCCAGTATAAGGATGTCTAGAGCCGTTGTGTCAACCCACCACTGGATGATGGGCATCCCACGCTATAACCCCATGGGGGTTATTTGACTAAACTTCACCACATAGAGCGTGGAACATGAGAGCATAGAAGTACATCGGAACAATGGATGTTTATTCCACTGCCCCATGCTGCCCGCAACATATCTCCACAGCCCTATAACAACCTGTTGGTCACTCATCCAAGCTCAATCAATTGGTCAACCCAGCCTCTGAAAACTGGGATCCACCTTTGATAAGTTCCGTCGGATAAAAACTGTATATGTGTGCAGAATAAAATTGGCCACGTGGGTCAGCGGTAGAGCGAGCGGCTTGCAATCGGAAGGTTGCGAGTTCAAATCCTGGTAGGGGTATGAATGACTCATCCCATCATCCCTTCTTTCCGGGGGTCGATAAAACTAGCCCCAGCCTGTGCTGAAGTCAACATTGGTTGACCGATGGAGCGGCTCACACCCACCCATAGGAATGTGGAATTACCACCACTGGCTCTGCAGGGCTGTAATACACTGGAGATGGGCACAAATCCCTCCTCAATGCTCAACTGGACAGGAAATCACATTGACTTGTTGAGCACAAAACAAGTGATAAATCACAATCGCCACGCTCGTCAAACTGCAGATTTCTAAATTTATTGAATTCAACTATTTTTTTTATTTTACAAGATAAGGCCCACTGAGCTACGTGGCTCTATTTCAGCAGTGACCTGGCCACAAATGATAGCTCAACGAAGTGACTCATCGTGTGGAAATTTAAAGCAGCCAAATGCTCTGACCGCGTGACGTTGATTCTAACTGTTGAGGGAAAAACCGGAGGACCCGTAGAAAAATCCACACGACCACGGGGGAGAGAGACAAGCAAGCTCCAAATAAACAGCAGGCGTCAGGGTTGAACCCACGACCTCCTGTATACCAGGCGAGACAGTTAACATCTCGCCACCACCTGCCCGTCCACCCCGCGATTTTGTCCCCAGCTCCTGGGAGTGTGCATCTGGTTCGGACTCACGCCGCCACACACGGTCATCGACTACGAGGAGCAGCGCTCGCAGGAGGCCGAGTTGGCACGCGGCATGCTCAAGTGCGACATCTCGGACCTGGCGCTCATCTGCTCGCTCGGCTACAGCATCCTGCTCATGGTGACCTGCACCGTGTACGCCATCAAGACGCGCGGCGTGCCGGAGAACTTCAACGAGGCGAAGCCCATCGGCTTCACCATGTACACCACCTGCATCGTGTGGCTCGCCTTCATCCCCATCTTCTTCGGCACCGCGCAGTCCGCCGAGAAGGTACGTGAGTGCGCTTGTGCAGCGGCGGCGGTGGAAAGGGGGGTGGGGCGGTGGGAGGAGGTCGGTGGGGGCGGTGGGGGGGGGGGCTGTTGGG
>CM025664.2:9897583-9929424 GCA_014621495.2 Entosphenus tridentatus
GCTTGAGATGGCTGCCACCTATGGGTCAGATGATTGCATGCCAGCATTAAGCAATTGTAATTAAATATAATATTTTTGTCCTAAAAAGTGTAAAATTTTGGAAAAAATGTTTCACGAACATTAATTGTCACGCACAACGAGTCTGTGTGGAAAATGTCAGCTCGATTGGATAACGGGAAGTGGGTTAAAAAACGACCGAAAGATTTGCACGGTCGTAAGCAAGCAAGCAAGCGCGCAAGTGAACTTAATATAAAGGATTTAAAAAGTATTGTTTTTTGTTTGCATTTGACTGCAAGTATTGTGGTTAATGTAAGCATGATTCCTTGCAAAAAGGTTTCAGTTTTGTTGCCGGAAAAAAAGGGGAAAAACCCTATTAGTTCCTCAACCTCGTTCGGTCCTCATCCTCGTTCGGTCGATGTCGTGGAACCGAGGAGGCCTCTTCCTTTGCTGCACGCTCTGCACCGACGCCCTCCGCTGACTGCGCTAATTCATTCGTGCGCCACCGATCATCGCGGAGAAACCCTTCATCTTCTTCGGTTTTTTTGTGTTGCTCTCCCTTCGGCATTTCCTAACTTTATAATTCAGCTGAACGCAGGTGGCTTATACTTGCTTTTGTTTGTTCGCTTAAATTCTGCTTGCACGGAAGGGGAGCATATTACCCCGATGATTTTCTGGACCCTGCTGTCGCCTCGACAGACCTGATTTCACCTGAGGACGGCTGCTTGCATTGTGGCCGAAACGTCGTGAGAATTATTTTATTATGTTTTCTTTTTATTATTTTATTACGTCCCTTCTACGTGACTTTATCGAAAGAACCAAGAAGATTTTCTCACTGTTGGCGTCAGGACTGTAATTAATCTTCTTGGTTCTTTCGGTAAATTCACGTAAAAGGGAAATAATAAAAATAAAACATAATAAAAGACATTGGATAAAACATAATAAAATACATTTTATTTTATTATGTTTTGTTTTTCTTATTGTATTATTTCCCTTCTATGTGACTTTACCGAAAGAACCAAGAAGATGAATCCCTGCAGTCACGAAAGCTTTAAATCGAGACTCTAATCAATTTTAGCTTTACCAGGTAAGGCCCACTGGACTATATATCTATTTTCAGAATGCGACCTGGCCACAATTATAGCTCAACAAAGTTGCTTATCATCGTGTGGAAATTTAAAGCAGCTAAAATTCTATAAATGCATGTTTCTAAATGTGGAAGGAAAAACCAGAGGACCTGGAGAAAAATCCACGCGATTACGGGGAGAACACGCAAACTCCAAATAAACAGCATTCTTTAGGGTTGGGATTGAAGCCACGATCTCCTGCATACCAGGCGCGGGAAATAACATCCCACCACTGCGGCTACCCCTTTAGCACTCTATCGCTGGTGGGAGTGGTGTGGAGTGGTTGGCATGGACCTGCTGCAAGGAATTTAAAGGCCCGGATGTCCCTTTATGTAGCGTGGTGCCGAAGTAGCCTTCGCACCAGGCGAGATAGAGGGACACGTGGTGCAAGAGATTCAATAGGCCTCCTGTACCTGATGCAGTTGCACCGCCGAAACACTCGACGGCTCTGCAACTGGCTGAGGGGTCTGTTTATATGATGGCCTTGCCGACCATCTTCTCCTCGCGTCGATCACGTAGATTTTGGTGAAAGTGCAGGGTGAGCGGGAGAGAGCGCACTACGGCAGATGGGGTCGCGAACCCCATCAGTAACGACCTTTAATTATTATTCCCTGATAAGTGTGGGGCCTTCAACGGCTACTCGCGTTTAACACGCAAAACACGCCTTCAGATGGAATTGGCCAAACACGACCCAAAAAATATTGGCTTGGAACTCGGTGATGGATTTCTGATTAAGACTTGGTGAGGTAATTTTATTTTTATTCTGGATAGATAGATAAATGAATGACATTATCAGACTCAGCGGCCTTACTTTAAAAAGGGCAAAATCTAATCAAGTGCAAGAGCGGACAGCTCCCGCAGACGATGAACGATTCCCAGAAAGCGAAAGAGGGGGAGAGAGAGAGACTTGCTTTTGTCCTTTTCTGTCGTTTGTCGCTGCCATTGTGAAGTTCTCAGTGTCAACAAAACTTAGACAAAAATTTCGATTTAAAGCTTTCTTGACTGCAGGGATTCATCTTCTTAGTTCTTTCGGTAAAGTCACGTAGAAGGGAAGTAATAAAATAATATTACTTCCCTTCTACGTGACTTTACCTAAACTTAGACTGTCTAGGATAGTCCAGATGTCCTGTGGGGCCCCCCCCCCCCCCATTAAATTCCCTAAAACGTAATATATGCTTTTTTTAATTCAGGTGTATTCACAACAGAAATGAATGTACAAAGGAACTCAAATGTTAGGGGTCAATTAATTGGTTGTGACTCCAAGACACCTGGACCACCATGTATAGTTTAGCATCCAAAATCTCGATGTGGGCATGATATATGGATGGGAAACATTGACGTTAACAAAGAAATTGAACAGAAGCTGCAAGGTGGATAGGTGCGTGCTGTGAATTAAACTATGACGTCCAAATAAAATAAAAAACGCACGGATCAGAGGATATTCGCAATGGAAAGACATTTACTGCAAATGGAAATAAGGAGACTTTAGCAGCAGACCTTTTGCCACTGGTCGAGACTAATGCCGGACTGGCAGCAGCAGCAGCAACAACAACAACATCAACAAGAAAAGTGGAGTGAAAACACCTGAGGGCACGTCCTGCTGGGAGACGGTGCGATGAGATCGTCTCGCGTGCAGGAGCTCGCTGGGGATTGCTGCGTTGCGTGAGACACGGGCGACGAGGAGAGCTTGTGAGAGAGAGAGAGAGAGATCTTCATCCAGCCGTGGACTGATTGCGGCTGTAGGCCGGTACATTTTCAGCGCTGGAGAGCTGTTGTTTTTTTGTTCCAAATGTTTCCGAGGCTATTTTTTGCTGCCGTCTCTGTGAATATTCCTTGGCTGGCTTAAAAAATGAAAGCACACACGATCGTGATGATAATAATAATAATAATGCTGGGTTTTTGGTGGAATCAGAACTAATTGCTTAGTCATTGGGTGGCATTCCTCCTGCACGCGCCGCTTCCTCAGCCTCGCTCAAGCAACCGGAACCCCCAACACGAACGCCCCTGAATGCGGCTCTGAGGTATAATATTTATGGTTTTTGCAAAAGCTTATTTGCACGAGACAGACCCCGTCCCCTTTGCGCGCAGGTGAGCTGTGTCCATCAGACGTCGTTTAGGCAATTATCTGCGCGAGTGTTCTTTTCATGATAATGATAATTGTAGCCCTGTTTCACTGTAGTGCTGGGTGAAGGCCATCCCATGCCTTTCAACCACGGGGTTTCTTTGACCATACTTCACCACGCTGGGCAACGCAGATTTGTTGGTGAAGTGGACGAGGTGGGGGGGAGGTAAAGACTGGTTCGAATGTTACTTGTCGCTGATTTTAGCCACAGCCGAGAATCAAACTCAAGTCATGGGGGTTCAGCCTTCTTGAATGCTCGTGTACGTTGCTCATCACCAAAACCAAAGCACGATTGACTGCACTGCCCCCTGAGGCTCCCTGCAGAGCAATGCCAAAGCATTACGCTGCTTGGAGCGCCGCTGAAATGAAAAGCTGCCGCGCACAATGCACGGGGTCAGTTTGACCAAAGCATGAAGCTTCACAAAACTCGCCTCCCTAACTCCCCCTCCCCTCTCCTCCTCTGGCTCCTCTGGCTCCTCCTGCTCCTCCTCCCTACCCCAACCGACATCCCTCCTCCCCTCTCTCCCCACCAACAAGCCCCCCCGGCCACAAACAACCGCACGGCACCTCGATGGATGCGGAATTTTAATTCGGCAACTTGTCATGCGGCAGAGCGGAGCGATCGCTGGCGCCGCACAGGCAGGCCACGCAGGGTCCCAGCGTCTCTCCCCCGGGGTCACGGAAGGCAGCCGAGGCTGGACGGATTACTGTCAAGCGTGTTGGATCTACGGGTATCTGGCACCGGGTTCTGGTCTCGCGCTTGCTTTGTCGAGGCTCTAAAAGGAATGCCGCAGCAAAGACGAATTCGCCCCTCCCCCCCTCTCCCTCCTTTTGAGGTGTGCGCGATGGGCGTGGTGTGGGGTCGACGCCGGCGGAATGACGAAGCTTTATTCAAAATCGTCCTCCTCTTTGAATTTGGCGTCGGGCAAATGGTAAAATGAACAACAGCTTGCGAATAATAGCAGCAGCAATGCCGACACAATATTGGTCGACTTTTATTTACTTATTGAGATTGCCCGACGGCCACCTTCAGCCGATCAAAAGAGCAGAAGCAATTTGTGAAATGTTATTTTTTTTAACACAGGAAAATGTAAAAAAAAATACTCATTTATATATTGCTTCCACTTCTCCGGCGCATATCGAATTGGTGCTGTTCAGACGGTCGCGTGGAACGTTGTTAACAAGGTAAAGGCGCAGCCATGCAATCGCTTGCTCATGCCACTGCTGGTGGAAGAGCCTCCATGAGAGGGAGCTCTAGAGGGGTAGTTGGCCTGCTCTTCCACGCTAACCAGACACGTTGGAAGAGGTGGGAGAATCCACACTTCACGCCACCGCACGTGACCTGCTAATCCACCAAATTGCCACGTCGAGATTTATCACTGCTGCGTGGACAAAGGGATGGTGGAGGGAGGAGGATTTGAGTGAACTTGCACCTATTTTAAAATCCCGCGCATGGAGGTGGAATCAAGCCGGTGACACCTGGATTGTAGGTCCAGTGTGCTGCCTATTTACACCACCTGTGGCAGCATCTGGAACATTATTAACGGCTGTGAATGAGCGGCACATGTAGAGCCTCCCAGAATGCACCACCAGTTTTTAAAATCCCGCACCAAAGTTTACAATTTTCTAATGTTTAAAAATCGCACCGTACATATTCCCCCATATGTTCCCTGCGCTGCGAAAAATAAAATGTGGGAGGTTAGAAGGACAGGCATGTCATCTTGTGATATGGGGATCACACAGGCGCACTGCAGGTGGGGTGCACTTTTTTTCGTGCCTTGTGACTGGCAACCTCTGCCCTACAAATGCAGATAAATGTGAGTCCCATTGCCACCGCGTACGGATGATCCCCACGATGTTCTGACAGCGGGCTTCTGAGCAATGATTAAAATTCACATCGGTGCACTGGCAATGCATTTGGGTAGCAATCATGACTTCTTTCTTGCTGAGAGATCAAATAAATCCAGAGGGGGAAAAGGTTTTAAAAAAATAACCTCCTATGCTTCAGCAATAACGGTGGTGCAAGGGCAGTGGGGGGGAGGAGGAGGAATACATGGAAGGATTAACAAAAAATATCTGAAAGGGGACTACGTAATTGGGTTTATATGTTTGACCCGAGGCCCTTTGGTGGTTGAGAAATAGAGTCTAATTAAAATGTATAGCGCTGGGAAAACAAAGTCATGTAGTCTTGGAGAAGTGAGCAGCAGATGGACAACGAGATTTGGAGAGAGAAGGCAAATAAGAAACAGGTGCGAGCGAGGAAGCGTGTGCCTGGGCTACTCGGAAGCACTTTGAATAACGATTTCTTCACAAGCTGTGCAAGCTGCATTGGATATAGTTGCATCCACGGGCATTTTAACTCCCTCAACTACATTTTAATTACAAAGCACATCACAGTTAAAGTCACAAAAATAAGGGCAAAGTGTGCGTGGTGGTGGCGGTGGTGGTGCAGCGGTTAGCGCGCTGCACCCGGCGACCCGAGTTCAATTCCCGTTCGTAATCACCAACACCAGTGACATTTTACCTGTACGGGGCCTGGGCCCCCACGAGTGTCCTTCACAGGTGCTACTCGCGAACAGAAACTTGCCCCGAAGGTATGTTAAGGCTATACGTGAGATCTTTGTTTTTTTGTATTTAAATGAAGCAAATATTGTTTTTATTGTTGTTCTGCATGTTTTGTGTAATGCGTGATCAGATCAAACCGGTCCTGAGCCTCCCCTTCCTCAACTTGCATTGTCCAGCGTGGTAAAGTCTGGTCAAACAAGCCCCAGATGCTCATCCAGCAGTGGATTGCAATTATTATTTTCAATACTCACAATGCTCCGATACATGATAAGTGTATTTCTTGGCTAGATCGTGTAGGTTACGATGTCAATTAGCCCTAATGCACCCTCCACCAACCAACACAGCCAAACAAAATAGCATCGTCACGTGGGCAAAAAAAACCGTGCCAAATTGTATCCATCTTCTTGGTTCTTTCGGTAAAGTCACGTAGAAGGGAAATAATAAAATAATACAAATTAAATATAATAAAATAATTCTCACGACGTTTCTGCCACAACGCAAGCAGCCGTCCTCAGCTGAAGAACAGGTCTGTCGGAAAGACAGCGTCTGATTGGCTGTCTTTCCGACAGACCTGTTCTTCACCTGAAGACGGTTGCTTGCGTTGTAGCCGAAACGTCGTGATAATTATTTTATTATTATTTTTTCCCTTCTACGTGACTTTACCGAAAGAACCAAGAAGATGAATCCCTGCAGTCACGAAAGCTTTAAATCGAAAAATTATATTTATTTTCATCACAACCGATTTGACGTTGAAAAATGTTGACGATTTTGCACGACGCTTCGCTGGAAATGACTGCCAGCGTCATCGCCAGGTGCTCGTGAGACATCGGCTCCTGTGAGAGTGCGAATCCTGAATCGCTTCCTGTAAGCGATGCCCTCTTTACACCTCTGCACGGCTCAGCTAGATGGAGCAGTCATCGACGCTGCGTTAGCACTGCATACAAAGCCACGTGTTGATTTAAAAAAAACACTTGTGAGGTTGATGCAATACGGTGAATCAATTATATATATTTTTAAACTACACTAACGATGGTGTTAACGGCTATGAAATTGATTTGCCAAAACGGAGCTTTATCAATGTGAAAAATCCAATTAAACGTCTTAATAATTTACCATTCACTTCTGTGCACATGGTAGCATCTAACCACTTAAAGCTTCATAAATAATACATGGAGAGCGTTGATATTCCACATTAACAGTTTTTAGAGCAATCAGTGATTTATGCAATTGTTGAACGTCACCGCCTGAAAGAGACCATTATTGTACTAAGTGCTATTGACGTCTTTTGGTTTTTTTCGGGAGCCATGTAGTACGTACGCATGATCTTGTTAGCTGAATGATAGCTTCTGAGAGCTATTACAAAGCTGGAGGGGCAATAATGACTTATCTTTTTTTTTTCAAATACATCAAACTAAATGCACCTTGATTGGAAAAATATGGTATTTTCAAGCCAGAGAGATGAATACATGACGCATAGCACTGAGCAGACACCGTTATGATCCTGGGCTCGGATCCAGGTTTCGATCGCCCAGCATTGAGTAAGAATCGGTATTATTTTTACGGACTGCTAATGTTACATTTAGGCAAATGGAGCAGACACAACTGTACAAAAGAGATAAGAAACAATACAAACGAGAGTGTCAACGAGACCAAAATTAAATAGCACATTCTTGAATGGAATTGCAGCGCTGCATAACGAAGATCAATCGAATCGCCGAGGACATAAATCGTTACACCCATACTATTTAATCGTAACGTATGTACACTGTATGTATGTTTAACTTCTATCGCACCGTACGTAGCCAACCGTGTTAATCGGAGGTGCAGGTGGAAGGACTACATGTGCCTTTGGTTCATAACTCATTACAATTGGGTGTCCTCTGTGTATCCTATTTAGAGCAAAATAAGATTAATTCCTCCCTTTTGCAAGAGAGGCCTGGGACCTCGTCGCTTGATTCTTTTTTCCCCCATGTTGTTCTTGTCCAATTTTAGTGACAGATAATTTTTCAGATTCGGGATGAGAACTACGACACCAGGACCCCTCGGAATATCTCGCGACCAATATTACGCCTTCGTTATTGTCCACCGCCAGCGGAATGCGCAGTTTGGTAATTCCCTGTAGAAATTACGGGAAGAACCAGGCATTGCTGTTGACTCGGCGCAAACTGGATCGGTGGCAAGAGCACCGAAAGCGCTGCTATCCATCGGCGCAGCTGGTCAGTGCCACGTTCATTACACTGGTCAACAAAAAAAAAAAAATTTCTGGCCTGGACTTTTGCAGCTGTTTTAGACTAATTTCAGGGTGCTGATTCCAAACCTGATCTCAGATTTGCTCTATCACATCTCATTTTTATGCTATCGGCATACCCCATTTTCATTGATTTTACCCGAAATTAACTCTGTCACTTATGATTGCAAGTTGTTGCGGGTCAGTGACTGCTTTAGTGTTAAAATATGGTGCTGTATTTTTAGGATAGTGTGTTTATAATATCATTTTATGTAGATATACACATTTATTTAATATTTATCTTCTGCAGTTTTTATTGAAAATGCAATATTTGATATCTCAGAAACCTGATGGGATAGACAAAAACTGATGCCAGATTTGGAATCAGCACCCCAAAATTACCTTAATACCGTTGGAATACCTTATGCCAGAAAAAGTGTGTTGACCAGTGTTATTTTGATTATTTGGCTGCCATAAATTGTCACGTGATCAGCCACTTCGTTGAGCCATCATTTGCGGCCAGTTCGCTTCTACAAAATAAGCTAATAGCTGTCAGCTTTACCTGGTAAAGTAAAATATTTTTTTCATCATCTTCATGGGGGCATTTATTTACCTTTCCAAAACGTTACACTTATATAGTGTTCTTGTATTGTTTGTGGTTATAACGTTGTTACTCGCCCCGACTGGACATCTGTGAAAAATAACTTCATAACTCATCGGATTCCTCCAGTATAAATACACATTCTGATTCTGATAAAGGGGCAATGAGGACTTATTCACATAATGCTCGCCAAACGTCCCTGATGTGAAGCTACTCCCAAACTACTGGACTGGTTGCGGCGATCAATATCTCATTGAACAGGACATAGCTTCATTGCAAAGAGGCCCATATGTCCAATACATTGACCCAAACAACACAAACGTCCAAAAATAATACAGATAAGCACTTAAGGTGAACTGAGAAGTGGCCATGATAGCTGTGAACCCCACATGTTGATGGTTGGCATGGCCAACTCTTTTAGCTTTATTACAAATGCGTGAGCAGTAAAAATCTGTAGATCGCCGATAGTTGATCGGCAAGTCGTCTGTGTGTGATGAGGTTAAAGGGTTGGTTCTCCCACCTCTTCCAAGATGTCTGGGCGGTATGTAAAAGTAGTACAAGATACACTTTAGAGGGGATATTCTCTAGAGTCCTCTAGCGAGCCCGCCACTCGTGGAGGCCCTTCTAATAGAAGCGACGTGAGCAGGAGATTGCAGGGCTGCACATTTTACCTGAATGTTTACCGTCATCACAGATACGGCCCTTGAATAGCGCCCCTTTCAATAGCCCTCTCCAACTCACGACAGCCGCCTTCACAAACGTCAACGCGGTTTCCGCTGCGAACCCAAACGGCCGTGGAATTTGCGCACAGATGTCGGGATGTCATTTCGCGGCGAACCATTTCAAACGAACGGGAGACTCGCCAACGCTGTCATTATATCAAACTTTTTTTTTCTCCACGCTCATCCTTTCATTTTTTTTCCCGTGACACTCCACGAGGTTGCAGTAATATCCGCAAAAAGAATAATTGTTTCAAAAATAGCCATCGCCCATTTCATTCAGCGCGTGCGCAGTCACCGAGCCGTTCCGATGGCGTTCTCGGTGGCCATGTGCAGCTCTCGGAGACCTCCTCTGAACTTCAGTCAGTGGGCAGTCATCAATAATACGCGACATTGTGTCCCCCCTCTGAAAATGAGTGAATAACACTGCTCTAGAGCCACATCTATACGTTGAACTTCTTTCGCACCATACGTAGCCAATCGTGCTAATCGGAGGTGTGGAGGAAGAACAACAAACTTTAGCACAAAAATCAGTGAAGAAATTAGTTTTCAATCTAGATTTAAAAGTGCATCGCTCTAGTGGCTTCCAGATGGCCGCAGAAGTGCATCACGTGAAAGCGCGCGATGCTGTGACCGTCTTTGTTCGATGGCTGAGCCAAGAGCCGCTGCTGTTACGAGGATGATCGAAGTTCGCGTGACGATTTGTGCTCCTTGACGAGATCGGCAAACTACCGTGGTTCATTTGTGGGCAAGCGCTTTGTGTGTAACCAATGGGATCTCATTATGGGTTCTGCGCTGCGGGTTGTCATGACGACTCCAACGGTGGAGGTAGGCCGCACAGAGACGTTGCCCTGTCCGCAACCTGTTCGGCAAGGCCCATTGAATGAGCGATTTGTAAAACGCTTCTTGAATATCTTGACGGCAAGGTGGCTCTATGCCGTCGTTGGTTCTTGCGGGCGTATATCGACACGAGCATTGCAGGTCGCGAAGTTGCGGTGATTCGAAGATGTATGGGCAGGCCGGAGTTCGTTGAGTTTTTTGCGGGCAGATCTTTGAAGCAATCTTTACTCGTACCTCAAGCACATCGAAGCGTCAAAAGTAAAAACAGGCCGATGAAAAAAGATGCGACCTGCAATCGCAACGTTACGTGGAAATTTTGTCGCGACAATTCGTCAGTTCGTAAAAAATAAATGTCGCGGAAAGTCGACTGGTGGTGACAGCCGTTGGCGTGACAGCCCCTAGCACTCGGATGAATCCGTCTCCCGTGGTCGTGCAGTGGGAGACTTGGTAACGGTGACTTTCGCGGATTCAGAGCTACGAACGCTATCATTGGAAACCCCGCACAGCGACCGTGGCCGCAAAATAACACTGGAGAACACTGCCAATGCTCATCCCTTCTAATCTCTCGATGGTGAGATAGAAGGCCTCCCCCCATCGCACCAGGCTAAACAACCTAGATTCAGGTTCAGAATCTTCACAGCCATTCGCAGCAGCAGTAAGAAGAAGAAAGTGAGAAAAGGAGTGTATCATGAAAACGTCACTCGTCGAAAAGCACACGACTGCCGCAGCGCGCAGGCGAACATCCCTCGTGATCGCGCAGCGTTCAACTTTGTAGGATGTCAGTCGGCGATCCAGAGTCATGAAAGCTATTCTCGAGAGGCAGTCTTTCCCTGGCTGAGTTTCCTCGGATGATGACCGGGGCCTTGATAGACACAGTGCACCGCCACCGCAACACACGCTGTGCATGTGTGTGTACACACGGAGATGTTTGCCAATCCTTCTCGCTGTGATATCTGAGTATATGATCGGCACACAGAATGGAATTTCTCGCGGGGCATTCGCTGGAAAATATGCTTGGGGAATTTGAGATAGGATTGAGCAAAAAAAATCCTGTTTGGTGATGGAAGGTTGATGTGACCCTCGGATAAATATACAGGGTGGCCCAAAATTTAGAAAACATGGGGTTATTACATTTATTTTAGTGCTGGGGTTAAATCATTTTAATTGTTTATTCTTTAAGTTAATATTTTATTTGTTGTCATTATTTATATATATATATATATTTCTCTTCTTCTCGGGGGGTTGCCTCCAATCCGTTGGTTTACAAAACTCGACCATGAGCCCGGAATGAATTGAGACAAAACATAATTGACGAATGTTCAAAGATTACACCCTGTAATCTTAAAGAAAAGTCCTCAATTAATTAAAAAAGAGGTTATGCATGCGCGAATGTTAAACATTAGCTGAATAAAATTTAATAACCCTATGTGATTTGTTACGATAAATCTAATCTACGTCCTGACTTTTGGCCCACCATGTATATATATACACGGCACATAAAAACAGCCAGTGCGCTATTGCCAATATAGTCACTGAATTTCTTTTTCGAGTGAAGGTGAAATGCCCAGTAATAGAATGTGTCTGTCGGAGAGGACGTCTCCTGGGGAGATGGAGCGATGAAATCAGTTCATGTGCAGGTGTGGCTGGGTGGATTATGGCTTGGCAGAATTGTGAGAGGTGGCGGCATCAGCCGGCGAACGCCTTAATCCAGCTGTGGATTGACAACGGCTGGTGATGATGATGTTGAAATGCAGCTGCTGTAGTAGTAATAAAATAAATTAGCTGATGGAACGCCCCCAATACCCCCCCCCCCCGCCCCCCCCCAACATGTATTGAAATGGCATACTCCACATGCCTAAAAAGCGAAGACACGTGCCAGGCAAACATGCGTTTGCTTGACACGATTACAGTCATTTGTTTCACCTGCTGCTGCATTCTTTTATCCGTTCGTCTGTAGAGTGCACAGATGCGACTGTTGTGATAAACACAGCAACCCCAGGCCTAGAGCCAGCAGCATCTTCACGCTCCATCTCGATTTTCGCTGCTAAGTCAAGAAGGATCAGTTTCGCCTCCTGGAAATGTGTTTACAAACTCATTGGCGTCTCTCCACGGTGAAGAGATGGCCCACGTGGCCACCTGCTCCAGCTGGACGTCTGCCAAAAAAGAGCTTCATCGCTCTTTGGATTCCACCAGTAGAAATAAATATTCTGATTCTGCGAGGTCTCAGCATGAGTTCAGGTATCACTCGCACCTGACGTCGTCATTTCCGGGAATTGAACTCAGGTGCAGAGTGCAGTGCGTGAATTACTGCGAGCAACGTTGGAAAGCCAATCAGCTGACGGAATAAAGATGACCGTTTATGAATGTGGAGACAGAACGGGGGTCCAGTTCGTCTAATATCTCACGTTTGTTATTTTTTCCAAAAACGATGTTCTCTATTGTTAGCATTAGCTAAAGTACAGCACCCTCCGAGTGACATTCCCCCTAAAAACTACCACAATTAACTTGCTCTTGATTTGAAGCTTTCGTGACTGCAGGAATTCCATACTCTTTGGTTCTTTCGGTAAAGTCACGTAGGTAGAAATAAAACAAATCACGACGCTTCGATCGCAACACAAGCAGTCTGATGACGACCGCTTGTGTTGCGATCGAAACGTCGTGATTTGTTTTATTTGATTTCTAACCACATGACTTTACCGAAAGAACCAAAGAGTAATTAACTTGCAGTCACACCTTTTCCCTGATCGAGAGCTAAATGTTTCAAGGAAATTAGTATTAGCTTTTGGCACCCTAGGCGGTGGTCAATAAACCTTATTCAGGCCAGCGGCTCAATGAGCCACCAGCTTAGGGTGTCCCAGCTGCCCTGGTTTTCCCAGGATGGATCGTCATCTCTCTGAGGGAGTTCTCCAAGCAACACGCACTGTGCTGGTGAAGTATAGTCATTGAGGGCTGGGTGACGGGGACACCCAGGAGACGGGTTCATATACAGATACGTTTTGAGTACATTCCATGATATTCTTGGGTTTTTTAGGTAAAGTCACATAGGTAAAAAAAATTAAATTAATAAAGTAAAATAAAAATAAAATAGAAATCACGACGTTTCGGAGGCAACACAAGCCTCATTCCATTAATTGTTTCATGTTTTACGTTACGTGCTTGGCTTTCCATCGAAGGCCTACATAATGTAGGGCGTTCCTTTGTTTTGTTCTCAGCTTGTATTGGCAATGTTGTTGTGATGGAAAAGAAAACAACATTACTAAACCGTTGTCAGCTTTTGGCGGAATGCCCCGTCCAAGCATCGACTGCTGTGCGTTCGCCGCTTTTGACACGAAGCCACGGGACTTCATCCAGCCACGGCTTGTGCAGAGCTTATCCAAAGTAGCCCATGCGCCGAGGGGGTTGACCGGTACCACATTGGGTGACAAATGCTACCAGGGTCAAACATAAGCAGTGTCCATTATCAGCTTAAATACTATATTCTTGGTTCTTTCGGTGAAATCACGTAGAAGGGAAATAATAAAATAATAAAAATATTAAACAATAAAAATTCACGTTTCGAAAATTCTTGCTGTGGATTTCACACTTGATGATGATTGCTTGTGTTGCAGTCGAAACGTCGTGATAATTTTTCTTGTTTTATATTTTTCTTATTTTATTATTTCCCTTCTACGTGACTTTACCGAAAGAACCAAGAATATGAATCCCTGCAGTCACGAAAGACGTTCTCTACCAATTGTACAACGGTTACCCTTCTTTAATAAAAAATGTCTCGTGCAAAGCTACCACGGGATATTAAAAAAAGAATCCTTCAAGATAGTAATAATTAGCATGTACCACTCTACGTGGTGCCGATAAGATAATTGTGGGCTAATAGCTCAGGGACCAAAGCCACGATCTTTCCTTCTCTTGGGCAGGAAGATTAGTAAAGCATTGGCAGTGTTGTGTGTGCGTGTCTGTGCGTGTGATACCAGGTCAACTCCACCCATGTGTGTGTGTGTTCAGGTTATAGGGGGGATATTTGTCTTTTGTGATTTGTGGTAGTGTAGCAGTTAGTGCGCTGCGCTACAAACCTGACGAGCCAAGTTCGATTCCCGCTCACGATCGGTCCTCCCCTAGGTCGACTCAGCCTCAAATTAGTATTTGGTGAGGTGTGTAAAACATCACCACAAGGGAGATAAAGGTGGCCGGGCGTGGTGTTGGCCACCCACCCCCTCGTATGCTGTACTGGCCTTCATAGGTGCTCACCAACAGCACTTGCCCCAGCAGTCTGTTCAAGCTCTACGGAGGGAATTTTGTCTTTTGCGGTTTGTGGAACTTTTGGAAAGCTATGCAGTCCAAACCTCGTGCACTCGAATTCATTTTGGGAAGAGCCTTTTTCGGTTATGGGGGAATGTCTGATGTACCTTAAGTAATTAAATGTAATCATACGCAATTAAACTTTTACTGAATGCAAAGTGACAATTTGAGAACTATTTACATTGTAGTATTTGCATTTTACTGACGCCAAACAAACACAACAAATCACTACTTTAGGCTTTCAATCCCGAGTCCCTTTACCATCGCCATGAAGCAGCGTTGAAAGAATAATTATTATAATATAGTAATATTTTATTATCGTTATAAAACTCGAGGTGCAAGGTTGATTTACTCGTGCGTGATGAACAATATTCTGTGTTCCGGTTAGAGCTTTATTGGGGTGAGTTTCTCACGGTAGCCATCTGTCTGGCTTGCCGTGAATTCTGGCCTTACTTGAGTCCGGCTCTGAGAGGTTTTACCGAAATTTTACCTGAAGCCGAACTTTCTCCTGGGAAAAAGCCGCTCCATGAGGTAGAATTTAACCACGCTCCGTTCCAGGTTGTGTGTGCTGCACCAGCGCCGTTCTTGCGATCTGTTTCGCTTGGGTGCCTGAATTTTTTGCCAAGCAGCCCGAGGCATTCATGTTGGAAATTGTATGGTTGCGTCTTTGCTCATTCCGCTTTCAAAACGCGTGAACGGCACGGTTGTTAGCGCCCATGCCTTCAAGCGCGTGGCCCCTAATGTCTTTCCTCTCCGCACGTTATTTGAACCTCATGGCTGTACCCTGGGGTACCATAATACCCCGGCTCTCGCATCATGTCCGTGATGCAGTAATTTTGAGTCTGTTGATGGTCGACGATGCGGCAATCGACTCATCTCGACGAGCTGTACACGATGCACCGCCACGGTGCGTACGCGAGCGTTCAGGGTTTCGGCGCAATCGTCCTCGCTGCGTTTCGACATCGCGGAGTAGCACTGATTTCGGATTGATTGGTACCCCAGTCGCGGAGTTAAGTACACCCCTGGGAAGAAAATAGTGTCCCAGAAATAAAATATTTAATTGCCTCGGCCATTTTGTATTATTTGGTACCCCGGGTTACTGCCATAAGGATCATTTGTCAGAGAGACGGAAAAAAATTCAAAAACTAAAACAAATCTTCTTTTCCTCTCGCCGCATACCACAGTCGCACGTCCGGCCATCTGACACGAGTTTGAAGCTCCGTTCTTGACAAAACAAAAATTCTCGACAAATGAATTATGGGCACATTATACTGGCCTGACAGGCATGAGCGTGGGTCTTTTTAAAGTGACTTTCACTGCATTGAGGTCACTTGGGCACTATGGCGACACTCAATAAATATGCTCAAAATGTGTTTATCTCATCATTAACAAGGCCTCGAACTCGTGGCGGACAGCCTGGAACATGCAGCCTCGTGGCACATTTCCACGACTATTAGAACGCAGACTCATGCCGCACTGGGCTGTTCCATCAATGGCCTGGGGCCTGGCTCATGTCTTTATCGCGATGTTCCTCGAGCCACAAAGCTCCGTTCCCTTCTCTTCGCCGCGGCACAAGTTAACAAGTGCATAAAATTTCGATTTAAAGCTTTCGTGACTGCAGGGATCCATCTTATTGGTTCTTTCGGTAAAGTCACGTAGAAGGGAAATAATAAAATAATAAAAATTAAACATAAAATTCTTCTCACGACGTTTCGGCCACAACGCAAGCAAAACAGGTCTGTTTTTCACCTGAGGACGGCTGCTTGTGTTGTGGCCTGAAACGTCGTGAGAATTATTTTATGATGTTTTCTTTGTATTATTTTATCATTTCCCTTCTACGTGACTTTACCGAAAGAACCAAGAAGATTAACAGGTGCGTTCGGCTAGTTTACGCAACCAGAAGCTGAAATCTATCGTTTAAGTTGACCTAAGCGGTGGAGAGGGTGGGGGGTGGTGGGGGAATTGCCCTTGACCGCGTGTCTTCTCCGTTGACGCCACGTTACAGGGACTGATTCCAGAGGTGACTCAGGTGAAGGCCTATGGCTCCCCCAGGAAAGGGAGCCACGGGGCCCAGTTACGGCAGGCCACACGGCCGAGTTGGTGGTGGCTTGGCCTGGTAAGGTCACCGAGGAAATCTAGGCCTGGCTTACTCGTGTCCCATTGGTTATGGGGACGTGTTTGGCACGGGGAGGTATTTAAAAAGTTTAGTTTTGCACTTATTGACATACTTACAAAGTACTTTTTTTTCTTACAACGAGTCATTAAACGAATACAGGAAAGTAATTGAATGCCAGTTTAAATTTGTATTTATTTTTCTCCCAACAGTGGTAACGTATCTGTCCCGATACTTGATGCCGTACAGCTCTCCCGTGCGTCGTTTGCCTGCACCGAGTGTTGCTCCACACAGTGTCTGACGTTTTGCCCCACAAATCTTTATCGAGGCAGCTCCCTCTCTTGCTGCTCTGCCAGCCACGCTCATCGAACGCGAGCTACCGAGGCGGCAGCAGCAGCAATCTCGAGTCCTTTTGAACGGAGAATGGAATTAATGGGAAGAGGGAGTGGGAAACGTGGCATTAATACAACCCCCACACGCTCAGGTATGGCTTGCCGTTCAATTCCCGCGCACATTTACGAGCTCGGAATAGGCCTCTGTGGGCCATTCGGGTGTAATTGGTAATTATGGAGAATCTCAATGGCAGGTATGGGAGACCAGAACTCCCTCGGAGTCGTCAACACCGCTCCTCTGTCTGGAATGGAACAACCGCTCTGAGGCTGTGCCGCGAAACTACTGAAACGCCGCAATACACAAAGGCCTCAATGCATGAACGCCTCGACACGCAATCTGTGCACTGTGCAGTGATATCGGCGCGCGTATCAACGCAGGCGATGTGGTCAAAACAAAAAACTTCTGAGTATTTTCCGATATTTTTTCGTGTCTGCTGCTGCTGTTCACCAATGTCATCCCAGGCGTGCTATCGGCTTCACGTCACGTTGCAGGGAATTCATTCGGGAGTCGTTTTGACAAAGAGTTGAGCCGCTCGTTATCTGCTACCACCGTTTCATCGCCGTTGTTTGCCCGTCGGCCACCATCGCTCCTCCGTGATGACTCCCGCCCAAGCCCTCTCGCTCGCTCTCCTCGACGGTCAATACTATCTCTCGATGATTGGTGCTCGTTCCCTGATCCACGTTGTTTCTCTTCCTGCCTCTCCGTCTCATTCCAACCTTTCCACCTTTAACCACCGCCGCTCGCTTTTGTATGCACCTTTCAGCCTCTGTTACGTTGTCTTTGGCAGCGTCCGTGTGTTTTTTGGTCATCCCCCCCACACACACACACCAGATCTGTATCTTACAGAGCAGGGTTGTAACGAAATGATTGAAGACTTCATTTCTCCCTGAGGCGCATGGGTGGGTGTATATTGATTTTCGTGATCAAATCGTTCTCGGGGAAAGTATCCCAACCCGCACCTGTTCGCCTCTGCGTTAAGGTGAATGATCCCGATTTGTTTCGAGAAAAATAAATTGTACTTGCCGTGATCTTGTCAAGAGTTAAATCCTCGTGAGAAAAAAAAAGGTTTGGCGGCGTTTCATAACTCGATCTCCAACAGAAAGCCAATCAAGGTCAATTAGGAATGAATAATCTATTTAATTAATCTTAGTGTCTGTCAGCTGTGATTACTGATTAATTATTACTCACACAAAATCCGCATAAGTGTCCCATTGCTACCCAGAATTAATGAAATAATTCCCATGATTATGGTGGAAAGAGAATTAGGCTCAGACATGTAATGCCGAATACAAGTATATTCACAATGCCGTCTCTTTAAACCGCACAGCACTTGTGCCGCTAAGAGTGGGGATGGGGGGTGGAGAGAAAACAGCTTAGCGTGGCAATTAAAAATACTAATTACATCCCAATCGCGCTCGGTGCAAAGAATGTCCATGTGCCTTTCACAGTGCATCAACGTAAAGCAAGTCGGGTTGATTGATGATCCAGCACTCATTCATTCACTGCAGTCGCTCGCTCCACCAGTGGCCAGCCACCTCACCTCATTATCACTTGTCTATTGCTACTACCGTGGTTAACCCTTGCCATGAACGTCACGTGTCAATTCCTCCACCCGTTCGGACTGAATGTTTCGTCTCGTCCGTACTCTGCTCGACCACCACACTGCAGGTCACGACTCACGCTCACTCACTCAATCACCACACGGTGGCGCGATGTTAACCACCTCGCCTGGTATACAGGAGGTCTTGGGTTCGATCCTGACCCTGATGCCTGTATATTTGGAGTTTGCATGGTGTCCCCATGACCGCGTGGATTTTTCTCCAAGGTTCTCTCGTTTTCCCTCCACATTTTGAAACGTGCGTTTCGAAGTATTTGGCTGTTATACATTTTCACACGACGATCAGCTACTTCGGTGAGCTATCATCTGTGGCCAGGTCACTTCTGAAAGAGAGCGACGTAGCTCAGTGGGAAACTTACTTGATAAAATAGAAGTAGTAAATATGAAGTTTAAACAACCTACACTGCAGGTCACAACAGCTGCTACCCGCTCTACCACCACGCTGCAGCTCACAGCACTGATTCTTTCCTCGTGCTGCTCCACTTTATAATTCCCTGGTGCAGTCTCCCCCCCCCCCACCCCCCCAGAGTTCGTATAACCTTTCTGAATTAAAACAAAAATACTTTTTAATTTTTTGCACAATCATTAGGTGCGATGCTGGCTGCTGGGTCATCTAGGGCCTTTAGGCCTGTGCTCAGTAACTAATATTATATTTATAATTCTAAATAATTAATAAGACAAGCAAGTGAAATCATGTCATGAGCAGTTGCTGGGTGGATCATTACATTGCGTGAGCATAAGAGTTGGCCGTGGCTTAGAGAGGCCTTAATCCAGCATTGAATTTATCAACGTGCGTTTAGAGTATTTGGCTGCAATAGATTTCCACGTGAAAGGCCACTTCGTTGAGCAATCATTTGCGATAGCCAGGTCGCTTCTGAAAAAGAGCTACAATAGCTTTACCTGGTGAAATAAGAAATAGTTTTAGTTTAGTTCCAAATTGACCAAAGCTGTTGATGACAACGATAATGACAAGTCAATCACGTTCCCTGCTCTTAAAGCCACACCGCACCGTGCTGCCGAGTGTCAAGCGACGCCGAACGTGACGATACAAAAACACGAATCGCATCCCAATATGCAGCGGTCGCCAGCGGTGTCGCGAGCGAGCAATTGCAGGCCTGTGCCTTTACCTTGCGGTCGTCACGAAATAACAACCCGTGTGCCTTTCAGCAGGCGCAACACTCTGCCAGAGAAAGCCGCCGCGTTTTGCAAAGTGCATGACCGCGGAAAGTTGAATCACATTTAGATACCAGTTGACCCCTTGACCTTTGCAGCTGCTCGCTCGTAGTTATTTTTTTTACGCGAGCCGCTCCGTCATGCGACGCTTGGGGCACGCACTCATTCACTGCTGGGGGCATTCTACTGGGTCATGCTCTGCGAGCCATTCGGTGATCAAGCGTGGCAATGCAACGACTGTTGACAGCTTCATTGTTTTCAGAAGGGCCTTTGCGGCACTGCCAGGTGGTCCAGAGCAGGGTTATCCACAACTCGATTGTGTAGCCGCGACCCTCTCGTACAAGACAATACGTACTGCACAACACAACGCAGGCTGGATTCCGTATGATGTCTGAAGAATGGATTGGGAACGCGTTTGCGTGAGCAACCACCGATGAGGAGATGGAGCGATGAAGTCGGCTTGGGGTGCAGGTGGCCAGGTGGATTGCTACAACACAGGATTGCGAGAGATGGCCTCGGCTTGGCCAGGCTTACACCCATGGCTGATGATGATGATGATATTGCCTAATTGCAACCACATCTCATGACGCTGCACATAAATTGTGGGCATAGCTACTTCATAGAAAAATATACAATGTGTCACAGGCTGAGGAAAAGGAAAAGTTTTGAGTTGGCAGCACGGATGTCTGGGGGGACGGCCGGGAATTTCAGACAGTGGAGGCAGCAGAGGAGGGTGAGCAACCCCCTTCCCTCTCTGTAAAGCATGGATCCATTCGTTTTCACAATATTTAATCTCCTGTTGAAAAGCAAATACCTCATACTCTTTGGTTCTTTCGGTAAAGTCACGTAGGTGAAAAGAAAAGAAAAGAAAAAACTAAATCACGACGTTTCGGAGGCAACACAAGCTTCCGTCATCAGGTGGGACAACCACAGCAAAACAAAATTACTGTAGTAAAAAATTTAACCTACGTGACTTTACCGAAATAACCAAAGAGTATGGATCCTTGCAGTCACGAAAACTTCAAATTTAGAAGCAAATACCTCATTCGTTAATTGTGAAATATTCCAGAAGGACCTTGAACTGAAGACAGATTTTAGTTGTATCTTTTGTTTTGTTGTTGCTGCTATACTTAAGCACCACGGATCTCACTTAAATAAAAATAGCCAGGTAACTGGCTAAAACAGTACCACCTCCGATTATCACGGTCGGCTACATGCACACATACAACCGTGTAACAAATCGAATGCAAGACTCAAGTGAGAAGTGCATTAGCGGTCAGTTGGGGTATCTATAGATGTACCACGTGACACACGGTGCAGGTGTGCACTCCACGAAAATCATACTGGACTGTCCAGATGTGCGCTTGATTTAATAAGTGACATTATCTAACCAGGTGTGTGTGTGTTCAATTTAAAGCGAGTGTCATTCCATGCATCCTAGCACAGTGTATTTTTGTGACTTCACCAATTTACCTCATCTCAAAGAAAAATTAAATCATTACTTGATGCATGCTTTTGATGATTGCTTTTGATGACTGCAAGTCCCACGTGATGACAAAAACAGCAGCTGATTCAAATTAAGATTGAGATCGTGCGTGCGTGTGTCCTGTATGATTAGTGATGATTATCTGAACCGGTCTTCGTCCTCTCCTAGGTCGACTCAGCTTCAAATGAGTACCTGGTGAGGTGTGTAAACATCACCACTGGGGAGGCAAAGGCGGCCGGGCGTGGTGCTGGCCACCCACCTCCTCGTGTGTCGCGCCGGCCTTCATACGTGTTCGCTCCGAGCACTTGCCCCAACAGTCTGCTCAGATTATATGGGCGATCTTTACATTTGTTCCGCATGATGTGGAGAGTGCATATTCCAATTACGAGGAATGCCCTGTGTGTTTACGTACGTGTACACGTATGTCCCCCTGCGAGGGAGAGTGCCAATTAAAATTAAAGACGAGCATACAAATAAAATATGCATTGTTAAGAGCGAGCGACGAGTAAATGGTGAGGACACGCGTGCAGGATGGAGGAGAGCAGGTTACGGAGACAGGCAGTGACAAATGGCACGACACCCAGAGTTCAGTGAGCAAGAAGAGGATTGCTAAATCCAGGATGATAAAAAAAAATATGTGGCTGAGAGACACCCACAATATTCTGAAAGGGGAAAAAAAAAAATCCTGGAACTTTTGGGTCCCTAATTTTTCTGCCTTTGATCGATGCTGATGAGGGAACATTTCCATACACGGCAGTGCACGAACATCATTCTCAGAACTGAGTCAGTAGCCAGGAGTTGCGTAGATTTCATGTCATCATAGTGCAGTGTAACTACTCCTATCTGTGACGAAATGAGGGCGAACTTCACCTATCCTCTCTGTAATCTACGCAGTAACCACTGGGAACCACTCCCTAGTCGCACAACCCCAACTTCCAAAGTGTGGCTACATATTCTTGGGTTTTTTCGCTAAAGTCACGTAGGTAAAACATTTTAATTAAAATTAATAAAAGAAAAAATACTTGTATTAATTTTAATTTTTTACCTACGTGACTTTACCGAAGAAACCTAAGAATAGGAATCCTTGCAGTCATGAAAGCTTCAAATCTGGTGTGGCTACATCCCTGCAAGAGAGATCTGTGAGCTGAAGCGACTTCACGGGTCACTGTGCATCTGTGACCTAACCAGTAGACACACCGCGGCTCCCCCCCCCCCCCCCCCGGGTTCCAGGGCGCGGCTGCACCGCCTGTCCGAGGAGGTCGCTGCTCCGGGCGCGTTTGACGCCCGTTGTCTTTGCCGTGGGGGGCAGGTGTACATCCAGACGACGACGCTCACCGTGTCCATGAGCCTGAGTGCATCGGTGGCTCTGGGAATGCTCTACATGCCCAAGGTGCACATCATCCTCTTCCACCCGGAGCAGAACGTGCAGAAACGCAAGCGCTCCTTCAAGGCCGTGGTGACGGCCGCCACCATGTCCAACAAGCTGACGGGCGGGAAGACCAACGACCGGCCCAACGGAGAGGCCAAAACGGAGCTCTGCGAAAGCCTCGAGAACAGCTGTGAGTGCCGCCCGCACAAAACATTGTCGCCCCCCCCTCTCCCGCACTCGCGCCTGACCCACGCGCACCACGGTGGCTCTGCCCATCGGCAAAGTTGCACTGGCTCCGAGAGTTGGAATTAACTTGCGCTGTGCGTCGTCAAACGCGGGCTGCTCCCGTGGGAACACAAATTCATTGTGTGCCACAGCAGGGTATTATGGGTAAAAGTAAATTTAAAACTGAAATTATAAGTTATTTTTTTTATTTTACCGGGTAAAGCCCACTGAGCTCCACAGCTCTTTTTCAGAAGCGAACTGGTCACAAGTGATAGCTCAACAACAAAGTGGCTCATCGCTTGGAAATGTATAGCGGACAAATACTCTAAATCCGTGTTGATTCTAAATGTGGAGGGGAAAACCCGGAGGACTCGGATAAAAATCCACGTGGCCACGGGGAGAGAGAAACGCAAAATCGAAATATACAGGCAATCGTCAGGGTCGTGATCGCCTGAATACCAGGCGAGGTAGTTAACATCTCGCCACCTCACCACCGCGGGGCGTTATCTAACCTGGAGCCCCATTCTGTCTCCACATTCATAAAGGTAATCTTTAACAGATACTGTAATCTGTAGTCCGTCAACTGATCGACTTTCGAACGGTGCACACAGTACATCACGCACTGAGCACCGAACCTGAGTTCAATCCCCGGAAATGACTTAACGTCAGCTGCGAGTGATGCCTCAACTCGTGAAGTACACCCTCAAGCAGGCCTCTACGACCGGCATGGCATGGGAAATCCTCCATTCAGCAGTGAATTGATTAAGTGCTATGCATTGTTATTAAATTATTGTTATCTAAATCTGTAGGAGGTGGGGGGGGAAGAAATAATTTAAAGAAATTTTACGTGACAGACAACGGGCTCCAGTGGAAAATAATGTTGGCTTTATATATATTAAGCTTCGCAAATTATGAAAATAACTTTACGAAAAATTGTACACGGTGCCAGTTCATGCGCGTAGCTTATGAGCCAGTTCTGCGTGCACTGACGGACGTGGTGCCCACCCCGCCACCGTCTGCGTAGATAAGAGATGTTTTTCTCCGCGTCGAACATTTGTGAGGGCCCACTCACCGCACGCACCCGCATAGACCTCAAATATCGCACGCGAGATCGTCCGTCGAAAAACTTCGAGATGTGAATTGATGGCCGTGAGCCAAGTTACTCGCCGCCTGACTGATGAGAGTGTCATCACGCAGGCGCAGACAGAAAGTAGGACTCGCCACCCACACGCAGTCCTCGACGGCCTCCAAATTGAATGACTGAATGAGCCGTTGCATGCATTCGCGCATCAATCATTTATCCATTAACTAAAGTGAAAGTGCTGTCCCAATTAAAACAAGCGCGGGGGAAATGGTCGTCTCCTCTTTACAACCTGGGGCCACTTCGTAGGCATTCCACAAGTCAAACGCTCACTTAGTGGAGTGTGCCAAGAATTCCCACTAGCAGGACCCTCCTGAAAAATAATCTTGAGACTCCGTCAGGGTTTTCACGGATACAGCATTTATTATTTATACAATGGGGGACGAATATTGCTAAAAGCCGGACAGGACATTTCGCTGTTCCATTACAGCATGTGTAGATGCTGCTAGTATTAACCTTGCGATGTAAATTATAATTGTACAATTATTAACCGCAGTTGACTTCCCACAAAGTTGTGTCGCCCTGCGGCTAGGATTTTAACTCGTAACAACCTTGCGATAGCGATACACACGCACTTCCCACCCAGCTGAGACACGAACTCAGTGCTGGTGCCAGCCCATTGAAGGCCCTAAGCAGAGATGAGTTGTGGGTGGTCTGTCACGTGACTACAGACATTATATTCTGGATAATATTAATAATTAATTCATTTAAATTGTCTGAAATAATTTGAGGTAACGGACCAATTAGACCTATTTCTTATTTTTCGATTTAAATTTCGATTTAAAGATTCTTATTGTTCATTTAGAACAATTACGTTTAGTTCATATTCTTACAAGCGCCTAAGTTTAAGCCAATATATTTTTGCGCATTGCTATTTGGTTAATGAGTGAGTGACCCGGTCGATCTCCTTGGGGTCCTAAACGGCGGCTCGCTCAGCTCACACACAACCCTGCGAATCAACTGACGCACAAATGGAAGCCTCTCCGTAGATGCGTCGCCGACTTCGCTCAGTCCCCGTGCGCTTGGTCAGGCTGTCGTGAGCAATCCGGCTCCAGATTTCATGGAAGTTCTCTGTCGGGCTGCGGACAACCTTTGGAGAGAAGCCTCGTTGTTCCGGGGGGGAGGGTGGGGTGGGAATCCACAGCACACGCGCCGAGAAAAAAACCGGCGCTGCTCATCGAGGCGGCATTGCGCTCGCGATGTCCAGGAAAGTAGGCCAGCGATGATTTGTGCATCTGCTGCCACCTCACGATAAATGGCCTCCTCCGAGTCTAAAATACAGGAAGTTCGAAAGCAACGTTAACTGTCGCCGTGTTTACGACCGGCGCCTAATTTGGGGAAGAGCCTCCGTGGGTGTCACCTATTTATGAGTATGTGTGTGCGTTTGTATGTCTAAGTGGTTTGTTTATACAGCTCAAGCTTATAATTAGTATTCTTTGGGTCTTTCGGTGAAACCATGTAGATATATAATTTTAATATGTCTATGTGGCTATACTTTGGGTCTTTCGATGAAACCACGTAGATATATAATTTTTATATATACCGAAAGACCCAAAGAATATGAATTCCTGCAGTCACGAAAGCCTTAAAGTCAAGACTTACAATTAGTGTTAGCTACCCCATGTGTAATGTGCGCGCGTGTGCGTGTGTGTGCGCGTGCGTGTTTTCATTCGTCTGTGCTTCGCATTCTGTACACATTTTTTTTTTTACGCGATAGGAAGGCGAGCTGACCAAAACAAATGTAACGTCCAGTTGAGTTGCACTTCGACTCCTCGTGCTACGTTTAGAAAGTAACGTGTGCCTCATTACGCCTTTGGCGAAACAAAACACATAACATTCCAGATTGTTAATTTGTGTTCAAAATTAATATCTGAATCGAGCCCGCTTTGTACTTACAGGACGGAAGCTTCGTGGTAACAGGAGAAGTCAATCTGGTGTTAATTGAAACCTACCATGATAACACGTGTCTAACACACGCAAACAAAATTTACATTAACACATCCTTTTAAAATGAAACAAGCATCACGGACTAAACGTGTAAAAAAAAAACCTGGAACAATTTGGAGAGAAAACATAATGCAGGAAAGAAAACCCGGCAATGAACATTTATCTCGAATCTACTTCCTATAGTTCCTTTTATAGCACATCTCTCTTTGCGTTTTTTTGTTTTGCCCTGCCCCCTACGTCCCTGCCTCCCCTCGGAATGCAGCAGCTTCTTGCACAAAAACAACATACATCAGCTACAGCAACCATCTCATGTAAAAGGCTCCCGGGACCGCTGGCACCGCTACCCTCCCCACCACCGCCACGCTGGGCAGGGCATTATGGGAAAAGCTGCCGTATCAGCAGACTGCTAAATCGGGATGCCGCGCAAGAGTCTGGGCTCGCAGATGAGACTATCCAGCAACCAAGGCGTGGGGAGGAGGGCATTCAAGACCGCCGCGCTGGTGCACGGAACGCGAGGAGACGCCGTGAAGCTGGGACAGAGGGAGGGGGGTGGGGGGGTGCCCTTAGCAGGAAGAGTTGCTGGTGGTGGCGGCGGTGAAGAAGAGGGCATTGGATGAACGGGACGGGTGTGGGCAGGGGTGGGAGGTGGTGCATGATGGCCGTGAATCGTCTCTCTAATTAGAGGCCTTCGGTGGCGAAGAAGTGTGGGTTGTCCCTTTCTTTCGGAGAGGCATTTTTGTAAGCGTCGCAGCACAGCACAAAGCAGCGACGCCGCTTGCCAGCGCCGACGGCACGGAGCGTCTCGCTCGCCCCGACGGCGCGGGCGGATTTGTAAAAAAAAAAGTGGGGGAGGTGGGGGGGGCTGTGTGGGATGAAATGATATTTCCAAAGGAGATTTTGGAAAAGCGAAATAAATAAAGGAGTGATTAAGTAACAGCAACGACAACGACATCAACAAAATTAAGGAATCGCACGAAAGCATCGCTTTGATTAATCCACGCGCGCGCGCGCTCGTTTGTGTGTGTGTTTGTGTGCGCGATGGATACAAACGCAGCACCGGCAAATGTCGAAACGGAATCAAGAGGCTGCTCTTAAATGTTTGCATTGCCTTCTGTTATATCTCTTGTTCTCTCCCCCCCCCTACTCTCTCTTTCTCTCGTTTTGCTCATTGTGTTGATGTCAAGTCGTTCCATTTATCAGCCTAACATTGGGGGGGGAGGGAAGCAATTGTTGTGGTTTCCTGAAATTAAGAAGGGGGCAGTGCAGGAGAGGGGGGGGGATATGGTAAAAAAAATAATTAAAAATAAGAAAAAATGCATAACATCTGCCCTATCTGTGAATGTTGCAACAAAGTCCAGTCTGGTGTGTTCTAATGGGCTAAATGACTCGGTATATCTCTCGTGTTCTGTAACTTGGAGAATGAATTTCGGAAAAGATATACTAGAAGGACGCATGCAATTTTTTTTTATACAGACATAAAGTTTATTTCTAATAAAATGGAGTTTTATCAAAATCTGCAAATAAAAAAAATGGTTTGGATTGTGCTTGTGGGGAAATGTCTGTGGAATGCGACCCTAAATTTCACCAATTGTAATCTTAATGCACTGTGATCTCGGGCGAATTGAAAGGAATGGGGCTTTTTGTTTGTCCTCCAGCTTTTAGGTCCACAATGCATCACGAGAGGCGATCGCGTCATTACTGATTTCCGCGACAATCGCAGCGACCCGCCACTTCACAATAAGTGTCGTTTAAAGGAAGCCCGTAACAGAGCGCAAGGTATTTCATTTGCTCAATAACCCTAATAGCAAATCGTACAAAAAAAACAGAAGGTCAATGACAGAGATATAACCGAGCAGCGTTGCCATGTGCACAGCTAATGCACGATTCCTTGCGCCTGCATGTCCATTACGATGCCTGAAGAGTGGGGGGGAAATAAACCGGGGGGGCCTCAGAGATTGCATCTTCCACCTCGTTTTACCCCGCCTGACACTGTGTGCACAACCAGGCAGCTGTGGACTGTAAAGTTTTCTTTTTTAATAAATGCGGAGGAGATCGACAGAGTCTTGTAAAACGCTAGCATCTTTTTTTTTGCGCTTTGCTCAGAATTGTGGCAGTGAAGGGTCTACCAACGCGTCGAGGTTTACAAATCCGGGACTTGCATCATGCTTGGGGGGGGGGTGGGGGGGTTGGCTTCAGGGGCGGTCGTCACTGCTCACAACGTGATGCACTGCTCTCTAAGGCCACGACAAACTCACGTCTCCTTTGCCCAGGGGCCCCCCCCCCCCCACACCATTCTTTAACTGGTTTCACAACTTAATTTCATTGCAAAACCCGCCTTTGAAATGATCGGCCCCAACCTGATGAGCTTTGGAGTCGGGGCTCACCAACCAAGAGGAAGATGTAAGTCGAGATGGTGGTGGAACAATCTGTAAGTGAAGACCTTGGAGAACGGCTGTCAACCGTGCGGTGTCTGACAGGAGGAAAGAAACAAAGTTTACGTGTGGCATCAATGCCAGTGGTTCACTAACAAACTCGCTATCTCCCTTAGACGTGCTGTTGGATTGTACCGTGTGTCGTTAACCCTTTCCCGTCCCGAGACGTCTGCAAGTTCACCACTGAATCTCAGGACGTGCGAGCGGTTCAGCGTTCAATGTTATTTCGAGAGATGTAGCGCTGCTGTTTTTAAAGACGTTGAACTCACCGCAGAGTGCTTAAGCGACATGACCGCACTGTTCGATAGCTGGCGCCAAACTAGGCCACACGCGCTCCCACATGGCCTTGTGGGAGCCTCGATACCAATAAAGTAATTTTACTTCAGTTTTTTTTTATTTCAGTTTGACTTCTTGTTCCGTCCTGATGACGTACACATACATAGGTGTACGTCATCGGTACGGAATCGGAAGAAAAACTGATGGCGTATACGATGATGTACTGTACGTCCGTGAACATCATCGGAATGGGAAAGGGTTAACGATGAGCAGTGTTTCACTCCACGCGCTAGGAGGGCATTTTAGGAATTCATTCCGGACAGAAGCTATCCCCTGGAACGCGGAGCGGAATGCATAACAAACGGCACACGTTACCTCCCAGACACACATCGAGGGATCTATGCAGCACAGGCGTGCGTACCTATGCAGTCGTACCTCTCCATCCTGGATTGTGGACGAGTTCCACTGGGAGGTCACAGGTAAATGACCGTTACTTATCCAAGGCAGTCGTACACTTGTGACCGTGAAATTGAAATCAAACGAGACCCACTCACTGTTAGCAAGGATTTGCTTGGAGCAGTTGCCAACAAGACTGTCAGCTTTCCATTTCTCGCAAGTTCATCTCTGCCTTTTCAGCACACGTGAGATGTTATGGATGCCTGCAAGCACTCCGTTTTAAACTTTAATATCATTCAGCTGAACATGTTTTGAGTTTCCAGCAGTTTAAACAAAAACCTGCGGGAAACGATACAGAGTGTGTCATCGCTGTGAACTGAAACATCCTTCAATTGAAGAAAAAAAGCCCACTCACAAATACAGGATCTGGAGTTGTATACCGTTTCAGGGCAGCAAGGGTTGAGCCTGGATATCACTTGGATGGGCGACCACAGTACAAATTAGTTTACTCTAGGCTGCTTCAGGCTACATGGTGGGCAGCAAAGCAAACTTCTCTGTTGTACTGTACATTCTATGCAGCCGCATCTCGCTTCCCAAACGTCACCAATTCGCATTACGCAGCGTGCCGAATTTTGGTCAAATAAGCCGCACGATCCGCACGCCATGAGTAGGCTCTCATCCAGCAGTGGATTGACAAAATGACTGCGAATATACATTACCACACTGGCCAGGCCAATTGCATCCTGAAAAAAGAGAATTTATAATCGTTCGGTGTTCATAGTTTCCCTGCCTGCCTGCATGAGAGTAATACAGATTGCTATCGCTGTGAGATGAAATGTCCCTTCAACTGAAATAATAGCTCACACGCAAACACAGCGTCCACGGTTGCTGCGCGGGCTATTGGGAACGCGTGCCCAAACTAGAAGGTGAATCTGTAAGGGCACGTCTTTTGAAGTGAGACGTTATCGAGGTCAAACATTTTACCTTGTCGCGCGAAGAGAGCTAATGTGTCAGCGCAGCACTCCGAAATTCGCAGCTTTTGCATTGCAAATGAGGACAAAGACTTGCACGCATCATATTAATGTCAACACAGCATCAGGGAGAGATAAAAAAACGGCAAATTTGATTGTAGTCTTAGTGTCTCTGTTAAAATGCTTCTACGCTGTTCAAAACGGTGATTTATTTGACACCTCATTTGGGCCGGGATAGAGTGTTTTGTGTTTTTTTTTCTTCCAAAAAACGACACGTGCTGTTTTTAATACCATCGGCTGCAGCTTCTGAGAAATGCCTCCCCGCAAGCAGCAAGCCGATAGTTATTGTGGGGGGGGGATGGGGGGGGCGTTTCGGAAGCACAATAACAGTTCTCGAGCTCGCGAGCTTTCGTCAGCTGGCGGTGACAGCGAGACGCCCCGCGGAATTGGGGAAGTCGTCGAAAAATCTCAGTCGGTGGGCATCGCGATACTACCTCGACAAACGAAAAAATAACGGGGTTCCTCCTGCCGCCTACGTGAACGATTTGAACGTTACAGTTTGTCGCCCGCTTTTTTTCGGGGGGTGGGGGAGAAAAAAAAACACGCGCCGATGGAATGCCACAAAAGCTGTGCCAGGCGTATGCCCGTCACAAGGGCACACGCGAGCATTCGTTCTCACGCCGGGTCGCGAGGAGCTGCTTGCGCTCTTGCGTGCTGCATCGCTTACCGAGCCCACGCCAGCGACCGGTGGGAAGTAGCGAGGTCGGCATGGGCCCTGGGGTAAGCGATGAATTGTTGTGACCCCCAACCCACCAAGTGCCGAATTAAGCTAGTGCAGGGCCTGTAGCACATGTTATACTGGTAGGAACCCACTGGTTCCACCAGCCCACAGGGGATTATTGTGTCCGTCTGTCGTGCAGGGAGGGGCTGGGTGGGGAGGGGCTGGTCACCCCGTGGTGCCCTTATAAAACTCAACGTTTAACCTACTCACGCCGGCTTGTGCCCGCCCTCACAGTCGGGCATATTTGCGGAATGCACCACGCCGCCGTTGACCCTGGCCATTGACCGAGCAACCCAACGTTCCTACCAGCTTCCTCCGCAGGAATGTGTTAAAGGGGCCCTAAATGTAATATTAAAAACACATTTCTTACTTGCATAGTAAAGTAATTGTCTTTTTTCATTTGCTATACAGCCAGATGATACGAAAAATCGCTAACCTTAAACACCCGGTCGTTCATAAAAGTTGAAGGCAGTATAGTACTATCGTAATAGAGCAAGTGCAGAATCTACTGAACCGGAATTGATAGCTTGAAAGCATTTAGCGCGGGGCCCTTGAAAGTGAGGGGCCCGTAGCGTGTGTAGCTACTTGTGCTACGAGGATAATCCGGCACTGCCCCCACTCCAGTTCGACATTCAACTTCACAACCCTGTTCTTTGCCCTTCGGCCCGCGTGCTCGCTGTGCACGTGCCCTTCCTGTCCCTGCATTCTTCGAAGACACCGGCTGAAACCGGGAGGCGCATCAGAACGTCGACGGAACATCGATGTGCAACGTCTCCTCCCTAAAGCGGAAAGTTTCAGGCGAGCCACATCAGCGTGACCGGAGGCCATGAAACCCAAACGATGGGCCGTGTAGTGAACCGATGTTAATTCTAGATTTGAAGCTTTCGTGACTGCAAGGATTCATATTCTTAGGTTTTTTTCGGTAAAGTCACGTAGGTAAAACATTTAAATTTTACTTAATAAAAGTAAATAAAAATAAAATAAAAATCACGATGTTTCGGAGGCAACACAAGCTTCCGTCTTCAG
>CM025664.2:9929824-9954862 GCA_014621495.2 Entosphenus tridentatus
TTTTATTTTACTTTTATTAATTTTAATTTTTTACCTACGTGACTTTACCGAAAAAACCTAAGAATATGAACCGATGTTCGTCTGCGCATCCTTCAACGGAGCAAACAGAGAAATAAAAATACTGTAACTCAACGAACTCTCTCCTAAAGCCGTCTCGTCCTGGTCGAGCAGACATCGGGATAATATTCCCATTGCCAAGAATGAATCGGAACTTCCTGCACGCTCGATAGCGACTCGAACCGCGTGCAAGCTGTGGTTCACAAAACGTTTCGTGAATGAAAGAGACGCGAAATTTGAATTTAGTTTCTCATAATCACCATGGTTGACCGAGCTTTTACACGTGTAGACCCCAGGCGATGGAACGGTCTTCCACGAGATATCAGGATCTTTGAGTCTGGACATTTAAAAAATGTGCCTTAAAACCTATTTATACGTTTCCGTTTATTAAACGTTTAGTTCGTACATGATTCTTAAAATGTGTTGATAATATTATTTGTATGCTGAGTGTCTGCTGATGCTGTGTCATGTACAGCGCTTTGAGATCTTTGATGAAAAGCGCTCTATAAATGTATTGATGATTGTGGGTTTATTGTTGATGTGCATGGTGATCCGTTTATAGACACCCCACTGCTTTATGATGGTCTTCACAATAGGTGACTGAATATTTGAAAGCTGTGGCTCCATGCTTTACACGCACGAGTGTTAAAAGATGTAATGAGGGAATTGAGATTTGTGGGAGACGTGTGGAGGGTTTTAAATCAAATGTGGTTTTTTTCTGTTTCATTTCTACAAATATCATGAGTAGGGTGTCGAAAAGTGGATCAATGTGTATTTCTCTTGCTGAGAAGTACTGCACAAACGTCGAAATCGTTTTTATCCCAACAGCGTGGATTCCCTCCAAAATGTAAATGTTCCATTTAGCTGGCATACTTTCATAAATATTAAACCCCTCTTCTTTGAGTTGGCATATTACGTCCCCTCATCCGTCTTGTGTTTGTTTATGCCTCGGTCGTTTTCCTGGAGTATTTGCATCTATAAAGAGGGCCTGTTCCATTTTCTCGCCGCTTCAACAACATCCCGCGTCACCTTGAAGTAAGCAACAACAACAACAAATCCAGGTCCCACCTTGACAACCTTGAACCACATTTTATTCGTCTCTTTCAATTGCGGCTCCATCTCTCAGCTGATGCGACCGCCTTTGCGTCTCTGCACGCGGCCCCCTCGGAGTGCGGTGCGGTGACATCCCACGTGATCGCTGCAGTCCCTGGCTATTTGTATTTTGGTATGGACCAATTTACAGACAGCAGCCACCCAGACCTTGCTCCAAGGACACGTGTCTAAAGGAGAGGGAGTCCAAATTGGCACACGCTGTAATATGTTTTTAAAAAGTTTGATATATTGTGCCGAGAAGCATCGCCATTTTATGGTTGAATACATTTCATTAGTTCAGTTGATTAATTAAAGCCCACTCAAAGAGTGCTGCGTAGAAGTATTGTTTGGGAATATTGGCTTTTTTTGTTTAGCAGTGTTTGTCAGACTCTGCAAACTCATTAACTATAGACTCTTAACAATTTTGTGGAAATTTTTATTTTCGTATATTGAAAAATAATTTCTTTCGGGCCAGAGCACAGCGCACTACGAATCTGGCAACGCATCCTTAGCCGACATCAGTAGTTTATAACATCTCAACCAGTCCTGGGACTCCCCCCGCCCCCCATGGTTGACATTGCGTGTGGAGGCCTTCATTCAGTAGTGGATGGACAAAAGGGCCATCATCTATCCACTGCTGGTTGAAGGCCTCGCCAAGCCTTCGCTGTCTCTGTCGTGGTTTCGCGATGCAACAATCTATCGACGCTGCACACGAGTTGCTTCCTCCACCATCTACGTGGCGGATCCTCCTCCTCTTGGCGTATTAATATATGGCACTTGAAATAGAAAAATTAAAAAAATTCCACCCAAAATAAATCGACATACTTTTAGCCTACACGTTAAAAATGAACGACATTAACCCAATGTTCTACATTACTTTTAGCACTTATAATGCCCCATTATTATTTCACCCTTTTCATTATAAAAAAAAAGTATGTATTAGCTATATGTACAGGAAGGAGAATGTGGGAGGGACATTTTACCAGATGAAAATGAACATTTTTAGGCCATGGAATTTTCCAGTATGTAAATCCATTACAGCCTCACATCGTTCTACGGAGGGCTAAAAACGACATAATATGCATTGCTCATCATCAACTTGGTAATATTTGCTCGGCACAAGTGACGCGCCCATATTATACCTGATCACTTTCCAGTCCATTTCATTATTTATTCAGCAGCTCGCCTCCCATGCTCGTGACCCGAGTGCTGCTGGGGCCATGGTGCCGCGTGGCTGTTTGCGATCGTTACAGAGCCACGGGAGACTTTGCTACGGCGCTCACCGCCGCATAAATCGGTGCGCACTTACGTGCAATGGGGGGGGGGGGGGGGGGGGGGGGGGGCCCTGACCCAGGGGCTTAATTGCTGCCGGAGCTTCATGGGGCTGAGCTCCTCAAAATATTTCCGCTCCACCCCCCTCTCCATCCCTCACCCACCCACTGCTGTTGGAGGTGAGGAGATAGGCAGGGGATTGGAGGTTGTTTGGTGGAGGGGGCTCACCATTAAAGTATCCGCTGAGAAATTAAGCCCCCGTGGAGATGGGTGACCCATTGTAGGCCCTATAAGCAGAAATTAATTTTGTGCATTCCTAAAATGTTCATGAATCCGGGTCCCCCTTCTTGAGCTTACTGAGACCCCTAAGCCTTTTGCTAGGTGTGCTTATGCCTCACGCCACCGATTAGCGCGATTGGCTATGTATGGTGCACAAGAAGTTCCACATACATACACCACCTCCGCATTATACACGTGGGAAGCAAATGTAAGGACAACGTCATTGTGAAGGTTGTTGCTTTCGATATGAGCCGGAAATGAGACTCAGGACTCGAGGCACTGATTCCTCCACCAGGCCCACTGTTTGGACTGAACCACACTGCGGCCAGCCCACCACATCTCTCTCTCTCTCTCTGCTTCTTCCCTCGCAATGTTCGACTTTGGTATTCTCTCCTATTGCCATATTTCTTCCCAAGAGTTATCTTACAACCTTGCTCAATTGAAGAACCATGAATTCTTATCTATTACACCTTCAAAGGTGCCGTTTGTTTGCTGGTCACTTGATATATTTGGGCCTTTGAGCCTGTGCCTCGGCTTCCGTGATAACGACGATTCAAATGCGATTCATGTTTTTCAAAAAATTCAGAAATGCTGATTCCCTGGACATGCTGATGAAATGTCACTGACCACAATGCATTGCACTGTGTGTGCATTTGTGTGTGTGCACATTGGGGAGTGGTAGTGTAGCAGTTAGCGCGCTGCGCTACGAACCCGGCGACCCAAGTTCGATTCCCGCTTACGACCAGCACCAGTGACGATTATCTGAACCGGTTCTTGGCCTCTCCTAGGTCGACTCAGCCTCAAATAAGTAGCTGGTGCGATGTGTAAAAATCGTCAATAGGGAGAGAAAGGCGGACGGGCATGTTGATTGCCACCCACCCCCTCGTGTGCCGTGCCGGCCTTCATATGTGCTCGCTAATAGCACTTGCCCCAACAGCCTGTTCAAGGCTACACGGGGTTCTTTGTCTTTTGTGCACACAGTAGTAGTGCAGCCTTCTAGTTAACAGCTGTGGAATGTGTTTTAATTGCATTAGCAGAGCATTCCACTAACCGTAGAATGGCATTTAAAAGCGAAACATTCGCGAGAACGTGAGGTCACTGGAAGCCCCATTTACGGAGCCGTCAATGAGCGATGCGCTTTTTTTTTTCGTGCCTCAAAATTGTTCTGCTAACGAAAGCAGGACCGGCTGCAGATGTGCTCCAGTTTAATTCCTGCAGCGTCGAGTAATTAACATCTTACGCTCAAATGTTCAGATGTCGTTTGGTGAACTCCTGGATTTTCCGTGCTGAATGCTAATTACGGAGACATTTATACATCCTCATTATGTGTATCATACTTAACATCGTACTATCTTGGGTGTTGTGCTACATGCTATTTAATTGTAGCATCTGTGCAATAAGCTGTGAGGGTACATGGTTATATAATTAATTGACCCATTGTTGGGCAATATTTCCCAAAAAAACGTTCCATTTTTAGTTTTTTTGGTCGACATTCACTCAGTTTGGCCATTGAAAACCACTCACACGTGGCTAGTTTAATTGTTTTTGTGATCTCTGTTATACCGCAAGACCATGAAAGATAGCGACAACTTGGAAATGCCTTCATCCAGCAGAGGATAGATCATGGCTGATGACGACTTAAACCAAAATGCTCACCAAAAATCTTCACTCACGATGTATCTCGTCTTTATTTTCTTCAGGGGAGAGAGGTCAGCCCGTCACGTGTTAATAACCCTAATCCTTTTAAGATTGACCTTTGGTATGAAATGTGAGCCGAGCACATGTTTTCGTTTCATAATTTTCGTGTTCAACATATTTTAAGTAGCTTGATGTTAACACTATTATAAAGAGCATTCATTTTCAGCTCTTCAACCCACTGCTGAAGAAATGCCTCGCCAACACTGTGTCCATCATCGGAGTAGTGTGACCATACTTCACCGCACTGGTCAATGCGGGATGGTGAAGAGGAAGGGCCAGCCAGTGATGTTAGCCAGGAACAGAAATCGAACTCAGGAGGCTAGGTTCAAAGCGCAGTGCGCTAACCACTGCGCCACCAGTCCGCCCTGACGAAAAACTATCATGACTCCTAAATATGATTGCCTTCCATTAAGATGTCAGCTTTTGTAAAAAAGAAAAAGTTGACATTTTTTTAAGCGTTTAAACGAATCATAAAAAAAACAGTGGCATATCATGAAAATGGAAGAAAAAAATAAAATGTAATTAACAAATTCACGTTTATTTGATGTAACAAAATGTTCATACCTTTTAAATCTCATAAGCTTGTTCTAAAAAAAATGGGATACAACAGAGAAATGTCTTAAAATGTACTGTAAAAACTCTTTGGGTCTTTCGGTAAAGTCACGTAGATAGAAAAATAATAATTAAAAAATCACGACGTTTCGATCGCAACACAGGCAATCGTCCTCAGGTGAAAAAAGTAAAGCTCAAAAGAGTTTGAATTCCTGCGGTCACGAAAGCTGCAAGTCAAAAGTTCGGAGACCAAATGCAAAAATCGTATTTTAACATTTTCTTCTCAGATCATGAATGTAATATTCCATTTCAAGTCAGCTCTGGATTTTAGCAAGAGGACGGGATTATACACATTCTGAACATATTATAGTTTGCTCTAGGCTTGAATATTATATATTTCATAAACATTACACACACTCACGCAACGGTTAAAACTTGCCATGCTCTGATTACCCTTTCAACTAGTTTCGGCCTTGTCAAAATGCAAATGGCCCACAGTTAGGAGGTTTGGTGCAACATATCACTTTTCTCTGCCTTAATGTCGCCGATTTGTGAAAATAAAGTAAATTATTCACGTTGTTAACATCTAGCTGCGTGCTATGCTACTGCGCAATACGACCACGGGATAATATCGTTGTAATATTCATGGGGGCACCGTAATGGCTTGAGCAGATAGAGTTTGACATGCGCTAAAGTTAAATCTTTCGACTCGGTGAATGTAGCCTGTCGTTACATGTTTTTTTTTTTATATAAATTGACAAATGTGAAATGCATGTTTTTGCTGAATATTCCCCCTCCCCCTCCACATTGTGTTTATTCAAAACAGCGGGGCACAAAGCGTGAACGAGAATTATGACTAAAATTGTCGACACAACCCACGTACAGCGCCGATGTACAATAGCGAGCAACTTGAGAACGTACGTGCAAAACACCACGTGCACACACACAACACACATTGTATAATCCCGACGTGCTCGCGAATTATCCTCGAAATCACAGCACGCCGTCCACTGTGACGTCACAGCGTGCCGTGTCCACTGTGACGTCACAGCGTGCCGTGTGCACTGTGACATCACAGTGTTACCGTGTGTACTGTGACATCACGTCATATTCTGCAGCACGCTCTGTGCACTGTGACATCATTACAGAGCGTTGAGAGCTAGATCAGAATGCACGATAGATTAAAGCACATTGTGACATTGCTCGTCGTGTTTAACATTTGTCTACATTTTGTTTAACATCGACTGTGTTGTTCGTACCCTCCTTGAGTTTGTGTACAAGGTTGACTCCCCCTACCTTCACCAATCTGCACTGACCAGCGTAGTGAAGTATGGTCAAACAACCTTCTTTGACCGACATCGTATCGGGGGGAGGCCTTCATCCAGCAGTGGACTGGGGGCAAAATTCGCATGATGAAATCGAGACAGCAAGCCCTCGTGTACCACTCGTAGGCGAGGCGCAGTGGAAAGACGACGAGCGTGCGTGTTTGTCGCAACGCCTTGGAGCAGCGTTGCTTATTCGAGACTCCGCCAAGCTCCACTTGACGTCTTTTGCCGACTCACACGGCCACGCGGTTACCGCCCGGCTGCAAGGACACTCGCTCGCCAAGGCCTCCACTCCGAGGCAGGATGAGAGCTGCCACAGCAGCGGGAATGTTTTGTGCCGTTTTTTGTCACATGCGACGGCAGTGCTACAATTTCCCTTTCTCCCAGTAGAATTGGAGGTGCCAAGCCCATTATATCGCACGAAGGAAAATTCCATGCATTTCAAATGAGTTGCAGAACTCTGCGCTAAAAATGGCAAAATACCTCAGCCATGTGAGAAATTACGATTATTTATATATATGTATATCAGTTACCTAGTTGTTAATTCATTGCTGCTGCACATCGTTTAGGCGTGTACGGTCATTTCAATCGGCGATCGCACAAAGGTCAAACACAAAATATAAGCAGGATTTTCTCTCTCTTTCGTAAAGAAAAATAATACATGTAAAAAAAAACGTTTCATTTCTTCAGGCAGGCATCGTTGAACAAAAACTCACAAAAAAAATATGTTGTGTAACATCGTGCACCGAGGTGGACGTGATGGGTGTTCCTTTGCTCGAAAAAGCCACGTTCGCCAGCGCGCTCAGAAAGTCGTGGTTACCCTTCTCTGCAAGGGCCTGCGAGTCTCAGATGCCACCGTTAAACGGACATCCGGCAGCATCCCACCCCAGGCCCGTGGGAGCGCCAGCCGAATTAGCGGCGACCACAAACACCGGCACTGCCTGAGCCGCTTGTACTCGCCCGCCTGACCCACCCGTACTACCCGAGCGAGCTGCATGTCCCCCCATCTGCTGGCGAAGACACTGATGACGAAGCCACTGCCGGAGGATTTGTGAGTCCCTATTTCTATATGGGGGGGCGGGGGGGGTGCGGTGCATGAGTCTCTCTGTGTGAATCTACGGGTCTAAATGTGAGTAGTATGGGTCTGTATGCAAGTCTTTGGGTTCCTTGCACGAGGCTCTATGCTTCTCTGTGAGAAAATTCTCAGAGATGAAGCCACTGCCATCGCATTCCAGTTTATATTTTAATTCATCTGCACGCGTGAGGCTTAATCCACCTACCCCCTGCCACTGAAATACCCCGGACTGGACTTTCCAAGCCTCCACAACAACACCACCGGGAGCCACAAACTGCCACTCGGTCCTGAATTGTGCTCCTCCCAATGGCTTGTTTCCACAAACACCGCGAATCGGGCTCTGGCAGCCCAGGAGTGACCCAGTTCTGGCTCAGGAGCAGCACCATCTTCCCCAAACCCCGACCAGGCTCTTTGGGCTTGACCCCTACAACTCCATCTCCCTCTCGTTCCTTTTCTCCTCGGTGGCCGGGATTAGGGTGAGGTGGCAACTCACTCAAAGCAAAATCTGTCGTCTTTTTTTTACTGTTCTCAACAAGGGTGGAAAGTTAAAATAAATGAGGCACGGTGAGCACAGAAAGGTGCATTGGGTTCGGACCAAACAGATGGTAATGAAAAAAGTTACACACACTGCAAGCAAAACTTGTCGAACAATAAGTTTTCGGTCTTAAAGTTATCATTTCATTTGAAAATGGAAGGATATCGACCCGGATGCAAAAGAAAGATTACTTTGTTACAAAACGTAAGGTGATACAAATATTCGGAAGGGGGAACCAATCTTCCGGAATATTGGTTCCCAAGTATGGGAAATGATCATGCTACCCTGGTGGGGGGTGGGCAGAGGGCAGCTATTGAGGCAACATACATTCCCTCGCACCCAGCAACCGTTGCCCTCAAGTGAACCTCGTGCTTTGTGACCTTAGGTGAGCAATCCCGAGTCGTGGCACGTAAACCGATAAAGATAAAGATCCCCCGTATAGCCTTAACAGACTGTAGGGGCAAGTGCTGTTAGCGAGCTCCTATGAAGGCCGGCACGGCACACGAGGGGGTGGGTGGCCAACACCACGCCCGACCGCCTTTGTCTCCCCAGTGGCGATGTTTACACACCGCACCAGGTACTCATTTAAGGCTGAGTCGACCTAGGGGAGGCCCAGGACCGGTTCAGATAATCGTCACTGGTGTTAGCCGTGAGCGGGAATCGAACCCGGATCGCCAGGTTCATAGCGCAGCGCGCTAACCGCTACACTACCGCTCCCCACAACCGATACACACACACACACACACCAGGGCCCGCGTGCACCTCGCATCAAGTAGCCGAGTTAAATTTGATGTAGTTTTACGAGTGTGCTATTGCACGCGCGCGCACGCACGCACGCACTGATTTTCCGGGCGTATTACCGCATTACCGTCGGCACGATAATAACCCACGGTTGAGCACGCCACGAGGAGACCACAGCAGCGGCAATGTTTGGCCAAGCACGCGCGCACACAGATCACCCTTCTCTCCTGCTCAAGGTTACTTTGCATGGCGGCCAGGTGCAGTCAATTAGGCGTAACGGGCCATTTCGGCGGACAGAAAGCTAACGGGAATGCAATTAATGTAAACTTAGTGGTGCCTGGTAATATATATATACATAAAATGTCCACGCGTTGGGAACGATGGGGCGTACTTGACCGCAAACAAAAAAAACGTCAAAGGCACAGGAGGAAGGAAAAAAAAGGATGCTTCGCACGTGAGCCATAAAAGATTTCCTGCCATCATATCTGATCGTTCCCCGAATATAATGAAAGCATCGCGCAAGATGGCACTCCTGATACAGACGGAGTGGCAGTCCCCGACTCTCGACGCGACGCAGAGGCCACCGACGGCAAGACACATTTGAATGCTTAAATGTGCTGCTGACGCCGGACATAGCATGCTCGTGTGATTGCAATGCATCCTCAGTTACTCTCCAGGTATGGGCATGCAGTAACTTTCCACGGCTGTCTCTCTCTCTCTCTTTCTCTTCTCTCTCTCTCTCGAATGGGTCCTAGATTGCTTGTAAATTTAGGATGAGATTGTAAAAACGCACATCCATCCACACTCTCTGTGTCAGCTCGTCCTTGGAAAGCGAACGGGGCTCTCGCCGTCAAGCGAAACCGCAGGGGCAAAAGTTTGTGAGCGGACATGTGTACGCGTCCATAAATAAGTGTGCACGCACATGAAACGGCCTGTGTGGATGTCGCGGTGGTTGTGTTGAACACGCACACAAATTCCGACGCTATCTTTCAACATCGTGGTGTATGCGCCCTTATGAATAATCCAGGAACCGTGTCGTATAAAATGATGTATACACAAAAGTATAAAATCCGCTTGTGCGGAGGTCGTAGGTGGATTCGCAGGGAAAGTTCAACGTTGGGCTGACGTTGGCACGTGGTTGGAACCGTTGGGCCAACATTGGCCCAAGTTCCACGCCTACTCAGTCGTTGCATTGCAGGATCATGAGGGATGGTGGCAGCCTTTGGAGATGCCTTCATCCAGCAGCCCCGATATCTCCTTCTGTGACTGTGATTAACGCCCCCGGATTGGTTGAAGTGCGTCACGTGACCGCTAGCTAGCCATTTCCTGTTGTGGTGCGCCCCGTACCTCGGAGGCCCGAGTAGCAGCAACATGACGGCCACAGCGCCGGAGACGCAACCACGGAAAGCTGTGATGGTCGATCCACTCACACACGGCTCACTCACACACACAGCTCACTCGCACTCACTCACACACAATCGCATGCACCTCAGAGGAGACGGGTGAGTTGAGAGTGAGGCAGAGAGCCGTGCTCCGTCCACTGCTGCCCTGAGGGACCTCAGTGTTCTCCACTGCTGGCTTTAGGGAGAGCCGCCCTGTCTCCACTGCTGCCGTGAGGGAGCCAGACGCGCTCTCTCCACTGCTGCCCCGAGGGAGAGCGGCGCTCTCTCCACTGCTGCCCTGAGGGAGAGCCGTGCTCTGTCCACGGCTGCCCTGAGGGACCCCCGTGCTCTCCACTGCTGCCCTGAGGGAGAGCCCTCCTCTGTCCATTACATTTGTACTCGAGATTTTTTGGTGCTTAAATCCACTGCTGGATGAAGGCCCACCGCACGCTGTGCGAGTGGATCGTAAGGATTTACTTGACAGTCTGTTTGGGGCCGCCGCATGCTGTGGTTATTCGGGGATGCTGCAACCACATATTATGTTGTTGGGGGGCGCCATAGACGCCCCCTAACAACCTAGTTGAAACATAATTGTGTTTTGCAAGAGCCATAACTTTCAATCAGCAAAGCATTATTTTGTTCTTTAAAAAAATACGACTGCTCGTATTATTTATACTGTAGGTGCGTGGAGTAAAACTCGTGTTCTTTAGGGAGGCTAGCAGACCTCTCAAACCCCTCGAAAACACTTTCATTACACGGTGAGACATGAGTCGTAAAGGTTGACTTCAATCCGTAGAAGAAATAAATGTAATGCAACAAAACATATATCCACACAAAACTGTCCGTGTTGTCTTGTAGGTTTACGTAAGCACAAATAAAACCACGGGGAAAAGGTTGTACATTTTGAAGGGGTTTTTTTTCATTTTCAGAGACACAGTCACAGCAGCACATGACCAAACTGAAGCCAATTTCCAAGAATTGCTGCTTCAGCCGGTTGCTATGGCGAGGGAGGAGAGTGGCAATTGGAGGATGACACGGGGGGGGGGGGGAGGAGCTGGCATTGATAGTATGTGCCTCAGAAATCTCAAACACACACACTCTAAAATCACCACATTCAGCGTATCAGTTATGCAATCCTCGGGCAAGGCTCAGCAATTTGGGAGCCACGGTGGTATACAGGAGGTCATGAGATCGATCCCAACCCTGACGCCTGTAGATTTGGAGTCTGCATGTTCTCCCCGTGGTCGCGTGGTTTTTTCTCCGGAGTTTTCCTCCATATTTAGAAACAGAAGTTTTGAGTATTTGGCCACTTCGTTGAGCTATCATTTGTGACCAGGTCACTTAAAAAAAATAGCTATATAGCTCAGTGGGCCTTACCTTGTAAAATAAAAAAAACAATAGCTTAGTTGAAATAGTTTTAAATGAAAAAGCTGGCTAGCCAGTAAAATAAGGTAGCCCTCCATCTTATTTAGGGAATTCAACCGTAAACAAATATGTATATATTTTTAAACGTTTGCCTTCACAAGCATACGCGCATGCACCAATGAATGCACACGCACACTTGCACCCGTAAACTTGCCACAATGCTGTTTGCGTCGTTAAACAGAATAACATTAATTGTTTTTAATACACTTTTTTTTTATCTGAAAGTGTGTTGTTTGCAAGCCTGCCCAAAACAACGGTAGTCACGAGAGCATTTGGATGGCAAGCTGCATGGTAAGTTTTGTAGAGATGGCTTTGTGGAGTTTGATAGTTATTGTGAAAACAAGTGAGGTGTGGTTGCATTTAAAGCTTTCGTGACTGCAGGGATTCATCTTCTTGGTTCTGTCTCCCCGACAGACCTGGTCTTCACCTGAGGACGGCTGCTTGCGTTGTGGTCGAAACGTCGTGAGAATTATTTTATGTTTTATTTGTATTATTTTATTTCCATTCTGTGGCCGAAACGTCGTGTGCATCTGTCTCCCCGACAGACCAGGTCTTCACCTGAGGACGGCTGCTTGCGTTGTGGCCGAAACGTCGTGAGAATTATTTTATTATGTTTTATTTTTATTATTTTATTATTTCCATTCTACGTGACTTCACCGAAAGAACCACGAAGAAAAAAAAGTGAGGTGTGGTTTGATGGATGGAAAGACACAACATTTACCGCTTGTAATGATAAGTGAGCCCATAGGCTCTCGTAAAAAAAAATTGGGTTCCTTAAGCACGAGCTAGATATTATCACTTACACTCTAATCACCGCGGTATGACAGAACCATTGCAACGTCATTGAAATAACGAAACATAAACAGGGTAACCCGTCTCAGGTACGCGAGACAATACGATTTAATGTTGCCGGGAGACGTGAAATAACACAAATCATCTGCCTCCAAGGTACAAAACACCGGGGGCATATCGTGGGATGAGGAATATTTCACAACATCGGAAGGGGGTGGGGGGACGCGTGAGAACTGCAATGTGAACGCATTGTGGCGAGTGGCTTTGTCGTGACACAAACGATGGAAACAACGGGACTCCAGGGAAGGCTTTTCGATTTCCCTAGACAGCGGCAGCTACCTAGACACAGGGAATGTCCTGGGGGGCGCCAGGACAGGTGGCATCTCAAGGCGAGAGACATGGAAGTCTCTCGTTCGAATACTCGCGGCTGCCTGATGCATTTGTCGCAACAAAACATTTACAAGCAGTGCAGTGCCCATAACGAAGATACTCTTGGGTTTTTTTCGGTAGTCACGTAGGTAAAAAATTCAATAAAAAAATTACTAAAAGTGATAATAGAAATAAAATAAAATAATAAATGACGGATTTCTTATTTTTTAATTCTTTTAGTAATGTAATAAAATAATAAATCACTGATTTATTATTTTATTTCTATTATTACTTTTATTAATTTTTTAATTGTATTTTTTACCTACGTGACTTTACCGAAAAAAACCTAAGAGTATGAATCCTTGCAGTCACGAAAGCTTCAAATCTAGAACATAACGAAGATGCCCAATTATATTATCGAAGGTCGAGTTAAATCCTTCTTGGCTTTCCCTGCCAGAAAGGGGCTCTTGGAATCCAGCTCACCCGAGGAGGGGAGGAGGGGGGGTGCACGTGAGTTGCGTTGTCCTTGCTCCGCTCGGTTGTCTTGGAAACTGAAGAGGCAACAGGAGAGGCAATCGAGGGAGAGTGGCAGCCATGTGGTGAATATGTGCAAGTGTGGTACGTATGTCTGTCTGTCTGTGTGTGTGGAACTTCTTTCGCACCGGACATAGCCAACCATGCTCATCGGTGGTACAGTCGAGGGGGAGGGGGGGTGATGGGGGGTTGGGTTGGCAGCACATTCACTCAATGTTTATGCTTTTTTATGTGCAGCATTTCATTGCATTAGCAGGAATCATGGTAAGGGAATGAAAACCGATGCGTACATTCGCGGATAAATGTTTTGTTGCGACAAATGCATCAGGCAGCCACGAGTTTTCGGCTGGAGATACCACCTGTCCTGGTGTCCCCAGGACATTCCCTGTGTCGAGGTAGCTGCCGCTGCCCAGGGAAATCGAAAAGCCTTCCCGGGAAATTAAGAGTCCAGTTGTTTCCATCGTTCGTGTAACGACAAAGCCACTCGCCACAATGCGATCGCATTGCAGTTTTCCCCATTCCCCCACCCCCCTTCCGATGTTGTGGAATATTCCCCCGGTGTTTTGTACCTTGTAGGCGGCAATCACGGCTCCCAGCCATCGAATTAAAGTCAACAAAAGTGTGCGGCCAAATTGCTCCCCGTCCGTGCGGCACGGTTACCCCACCTTCAGCTCAAGTCGCCTGCTGTGAAAAATCCATGGTTCAAAGCCCTTGCACAGCGCCGTGCCTCCGATTAGCACGGTGGTAGGCTTACGTACGGTGCGAAAGAGTTTCAGCATACATACGTGCAGCCGTCTGTCAATCCAAAAGCTGGATTTGAATGTTACGATTATGTTTCGATTGTTATTGTTAAAATGAAAAAAAAATCTGTACATTTAAATATAATGAACTATAAATGCCGTAGGTTAAACATGGTATTGCTCAGCAACGATAATGCTCTAGGCAAGTGAATGGGTTAACAAACACAAAAACACGCACTGCAGTCTGATGGCTAATCTGCCATCATTCCACCGTGGAAGAGTAGGCCAAATTCAATACCCTCTAGAGAGGGGGGACTCTCTAGAGATCACCCCTTGCTCATGGAATACGCAGTGGCAGGGCTGCACCTGTGACACCACTGGCAATTACCCCCCCCCCCTTCCCCACACACCAACCCACCACCCCCGCCAAAAACCACGAAGTGTAAAATAGTGGCACTGCCCATGGGAAGCGGACCACAGGAGAGCACGAGAGGTAGCCCAGAATCAAACTCCGAATGCGTGGTCCACGCTCAAGGTGAGCGGGGGGGTTGAGGCATTTTTTCCAACGTCGCCTTCCCGGAACTCGGGGACGATGACTGCCACAAGGCAGAGGTCGCAACCGGGTACCCGATACCCGTACCCTACCCGATACCCGGCTACCCGTACCCGGCCGGGTACGGGTACCCGTTTGCGACCCTGGTGCGGCCGAGTACGGGTACGGGTAGACCGTGAGTCACTGGTGAGTAACCGTTTGTCACTCATTTCCCAACGTCTTGTCTCTTCTCACAATTCAAGTTCCTAGAATCAACCCACCCGCGCCTGCAACATTGCTTCATCCCAGAGGTCGCAATCAGGTACCCGATACCCGTACCCTACCCGTACCCGGCCGGGTACGGCTAGGGTACGGGTACGGGTACCCGTTTGCGACCCTGGTGCGGCCGGGTACGGGTAAGGAATAAAAACCCGTTAGCGACCTCTGACAAGCGCAGCAGAACCGGTCGGCGGCCTCGAACCATCCCTTGTCCCCAGGTGTCGGCTCTCGTGACTCTCTGTGGTGTTGTGTTTTTTTTAATTTATTTCTTGAAAATCTATCGCACGAACGGCTCAATTGGATTCGTAGAAAAGTAAATTGTGGATTTGCCGAGAAGGGGGGTGGTGGGTTGCGTGGGGTGGGGTGGGGGTAGAAAATGGGGCTTTCAACGTCGCGCAGAGGGAAGGAAACTTGTGGTGTTATCTGTAAACGAGCTCGGAATGCGCTTGATAAACACATCACGTGCGCAAGCGATGGTTTTACGGGCGTGTTGAAAAAGCTTTCGAATCTCCGAGTCTTTAAGATTGTTTTTGTTTATACTGTATATGTAGAAATCTGCAAAGCATACCTTACGAGGGATACGGGGACGATTTAGCGAACGTGACCGCGTTTTTAAATGATCTGACAGCGCCTCTGAAAGGCGAGCGTGAATAATAAAGAACGAAATGTGTGATTGTTGAAATACGTTTGCACTTAAATAGGCTTCGAGTAAATGCCAATTTTAAGTACAATTATCCACCGTGGAGTTTTTAAAATGCTCACCGCAGAGCAGAAGTCTCGTCTTTCTGTGAAGAACGTTGCAAAACATTAATTGAAAAAAAAATGTAAATGCAGACTCCATGCAGAGCATCCAATCTGTTCCAATAGAGTAAACTTCATCTTGAACGATAATGTTATCTGGGCCTAACAGTACCATATAATTGTTGCGTTTGCATGCTTATCTGTGTGTTTAAATAGCGAGTTGAGCAAACATTTAAATGAACACGTCATGTAAAAAAAAAACAAGTTGCCTTGAAACAATTAAAAAAACAGAAGAAAATGTGTTATCAATGTTTTTTTTATATAGGTTATTATTGTATGTGTAACACCGTGAAGGCAGCAGTTATTTAATTACCATGTGTATATTATAAGTTGTTATCAGCAGCTATGATCAATACACTGGTGGATGAATGCCTCCCGAAACCACGCGCAATGGTCTTACAATGCAGCAGTTGATCCAGCGTCTGCACACAAGCTGATTTTATCACTCCATCTCTGCGGATGAAGTCCTCATGGCTGCGTTACTTTGGCTACCAATTTGTCGTTTAGCCTCAACCATGGGCCATCAGTCAATATTTTGTCCCTAGCTTGAGTTTATTCACTGACCCTTGTGATCTTCGTTCTGTCTCTCGGCGTGATGCCAGCAACGCATCCCTCTGTGGTTATTTTGCGCACAATTCTGCTCTTATTACATATATATTTATGCTGTATACGGTGCTATAATTACGCGATACAATTTGGATTTCAGAAAGCTTCACATCGCATGCGTCAAGACTGCATAAAATGCGGGTGGGAAATGCACCTCGGGGAAAGAAAGAGATGGGATTTTTGTATTTCCTCGGAGAGGATGGAGTGAGGTTGTCGGGGAAATCTGGGGCAGAGAGGGAAAGCAGAGTGCGATGGTAAGTTACGAACTGGTAAGGTCATCCAAACACAACTGTGTCCGTGCGTGTGTGTGCACGGGTACGCGAAGGTGAATGGCGTTCCGCATATGTTGGGAAATGGGCATGAAATGTCTGCCTGCCATGTGATACCGGGCAGTGCGGCAATTGTGTGAATTCACTCGGTGCATAAATGTTCTTTTAGGTTTTTCATCTTTAAACGTTGCGCTTGCTTTCCAGGTGCACGCCGTGTGTGTGTGCGCGCGTGTTCTTGTGCGCGTGTGTATGTGTGCTAGTGTGCGTGCGTGCACGCGTGTGTGTGTGCGCGTGTGTGTGTGCGTGCGTGTGTGTGTATGTGCGTGTGTGTGTGTGTTGGTACAGTAGGGGGCACAGGTGGTGCATCAGCCAGTCATCTCGGTCATCTCGGTCAGTCGACCCGTGGCACCTAGGTCTGCCCAGTGACCTCCTGCCAGCGGGCGTTCGACACTTCACGTGGCTTTAAGGTGCACATGGACTGGCACAAGCGTCGTGGTGACGTCACCGCCACTTAGTGGCGAATGGCGGTTGTTGTTGTGTGCGCGTGTGTGTGCGGACGTGTGTGTGTGTGTGTGTGCTCACGTGAGCGGTACGAACCCGGCGACGCAAATTAAATTCCCGCCCACGGTCAACACCAGTGACGAATATCTGAACCGGTCATGGGCCTCCTCTAGATCGACTCAGCCTCAAATGAGTACCCGTGGAGTGTGTAAAACATCGGCACTAGGGAAACAAAGACGGTCGGGCGTGGTGCTGGCCACCTACTCCCTCGTGTGCAGTGTTGGCCTTCATAGGTTTTATGCGCGAACAACACTTGCCCCAACAGTCTGCTAAGGATATCCGGGGGATCTTTGTATTTGTGTGCGCACGCGCTCGTGTGTGCGTGCGTGTGCGTGCGTCCACGTGTACGGGTGTGCACGTGTTGACATACGGTATGTATGAAATTGAAGATGGCACATTTGTGAAAAGGCTAAGGCTACACTTTTGAGTTTTTAATAAAGCCGCCACGGTGTCTAGGATATGCAGATCGGAGTGATGGCGAAGGGAACCGATTCTGACACATGCGAGTGAGAGACTGCCGCGCGGAATTCAATGCTGCAGCGTCCGTGTCGCGCAATGCACCGTCAAAATTATACCCAAATCATTTCCTTTAAATGGCACAGAGAGAGAGAGAGTGAGAGGGAGGAGGGAGAGCGAATGATTTGAAGCCCCATTTATGAGGCTAAGAAATTCCGGTTGCATATATTTCACACGTATATGGCACAATGTAGTAAACGGATTGCTGTCCCTCACGACTGATCGTAGGCATATATATATATTCCAATAATAAATGGTACACATATCGTACGGAAATATAGTTTTAGAATCCGCACGTAGAATCGTCGCATAAAAGAAATGGGAGGATGTGGCAGCAGCAGCAGCAATACAAGGACTCTTCGACTTACGAACGAGTTAGGTTCCAGAGGGTATGTTCGTAAGTCGATTTGTTCGTGAGTCCAACTTTAATCCAGTCGATGTTATCATGTTGTACGGCATGTACACTAAACACGGGGAATGTCTTGAAACGTCGTATAATAATTTGCAGATGTAGATGACACTGGTTCGTCAATCTTTGATTTGAAGCTTTCGTGACGGCAGGAATTCATACTCTTTGGTTTTTTTTCGGTAAAGTCACGTAGATAGAAATATAACTAATAGCTCACGACGTTTCGATTCAACATAAGCAATCGTCTTCAGGTGAAGAAATACAGCAGGCGGACTGCTGAGGCAAGAGTAAAGTAAGCGAGAGAGCTACTGCAGACAAAGATTTGAGGTGGACACACCCCAAGGGTAAGTGGGCGGGGCTAGAGATGGAATTTGCAAGTAAATGTAGGATCGCAGAGCTCGGCATACCGGCTAATCCGAGAGGGGCGAGGGAGGGGAGGGGCTGCCGTAACGGGCGAGAGGGTGGGGGTGAAATTCAGAGAGAGAACAAGGTGAGAGAGAGACGTGACTTCAACCGAGAAGATGGATGCAAATTTGAGCAATCTTTGGAATGACGTTGATCAACCAGGTAAAGTGTTAGCTGTTGTGTTGGCCGACTCTCTGAGTTGCATTACATTTCTAAGTTTGCTAAGTTTGATCTTTTTTCTTTGTCTCTCTCTCTCTCACCTTGTTCCCTCTCTGAATTTCACCCCCACCCGCGCGCCGGTTACGGCAGCCCCGCCCCGCCCCCTCCCCCCCCCCCCCGGATTATCCGGTATGCCCAGCTCTGCGATCTTACATTGACTTGCAAATTCCATCTCTAGCCCCGCCCACTTACCCTTGGCTTGTACCCTCCTCAAACCTTTATAGCCTTTGGCTGCAGTAGCTCTCTCGCTACATGTCTTCCTGCCTCGACAGTCCGCCTGCTGTATATTTCTTCACCTGAAGACGATTGCTTGTGTTGCGATCGAAACGTCGTGATCTATAAGTGATTTTTCTGTCTACGTGACTTTACCGAAAGAACCAAAGAGAACTGGTTCTTCACGTCCTGCAGATGTAGGTGGCACCGCCACCATCTGTTGCGCGGCGGTTGAACTTACGACTCTCGATCCGAACAGGCAACTGGACATATGGACAGGTTTGTTCGTATCTCTGAAAGTTCGTAAGCCTATTGTTTGTAAGTCAAGGAGTCCCTTCTGTAGACATTAACCTACACCACGTGTTTCCTGTAAAATGCACACGTACGAAATATTCTTTATACAAAGACTCAACACGCTCATCAATAACAATGTGGCCTTAGAAGAAATATAGATCATAGTCAGCGTTTCAGGCTATAGCCCTTCTTCATAGTGCACAAATAGAGATAATAAGAGCTGGAGACTGCACTTGTTTAGACCATGGGACCTGATAAACAAAAAAATGAAAGTCAAGTTTTTTTTATAGTATGTGAATAGTTACCTAACACTAGCTAGTGGACAACAAAATAAGCATTTAATAATATAATAATAATAAAAACGTATTTCGACAAATCTAATTTATATTCAAAGTTAAAATTATAAAATGTCGCTGGTAACATTGCAATAATTGTGGGAAGGTTTGTTTTCGTGAGCACAGTGTACAATCCACTTAACAATGCATTCCTGGGCCCAATCACAATTTCAAACAAAACACAACACCGAGGGTCGTGTGCACGTAACGCCCCGTGTCCAGGCACGTGGAGCAAAGCCAGTAACGGTTTGACACCCCTGCTCCCCATCCATCATCTCCTTTGTCATTCCCAGTACAATGGCAAGGCCGAGATGCATCCGTGTTGAATACAAATCGAAGCTCGCGAGCCAACGCGAAAGAGAAAGTTTGCAGCCGCGAACGAACACTGGGGCAGCCTTCAAAACCAAACATTTGAATCTATTTGTAGTGTGGTTGCGGGTGCGTCTATGTTTACTTTCACGCGTTGTCACGCAGCCGCGGAGAGTGCTCCTGTCTTGTTCGCTCGCTTTAGTTGTGAACGTGTATCCGCTTTAAGGTTTTTATTCGCTTAGAATTCTCTCTCTCTCTGTCCCTATTAAGGGAGCATCCTCTACCGCGGCCCAGTCTCTGCGCGTGCACCTTTGCTTGTGAAAATTCGGTCACAGTTCCTATGACCACTGTTTCATTGCTTTTATGGCTTTATTTTGGTGATTTTCGATACGTTTTTTGGTTTGGCCATGTTTTTTTGTTGTAGTACAGAGTTAGACTGATGGCCTTAATCTAAGTTGTCTTGTGGTTGTTGTTGTTTGACGTGCATCCCACTGGGATTTTTGCGCATTTTTGTGTACAGTGCTTTTTCTGCAATATTTTACTGTCTTTTCTTGGATTTTCTGTTTGCACTCAGTCACATATTCCCTTTAAGATATTTTTGGTTCATGTTTTTGTTTTTTGTTTGTTGCGGTTGCACCCGATTCAAGAGCCGAACGGCTCACAGGGCTATACCTAATAACTGAACTTGAACTTAACGAGCGCGTGGCAGCTGTAGTCGTAGGCCTCGAGATGCACACATCTGGAGCGGACGTGCAGAGGAGTCCTGCGCGAAACCCAAGGGCTGTACGTGTGGCAGGAAATTCGCGTGTACAGCTGTGCCATTGGTTTTCATTTTCTTCCTCATTACATTGCGGCACGTCGGGCTTTAATCATTCGCGGGTTTTTTTTATTTGAAAGACCCGTGCCATGTAATTATTTCATGAAATGACACGCAACCACAAATGGGAGTGTGCGTTGTCGTTTTATTTCAAGATGTAACATTCTATTAGCTTGCCAATCTTGAACAATTTCTGGTTAAATGAGCGCTCGGTTTTCGTATATTTTTTTTCTTCGAAATAACGTACCCTGCTCAAGTGCAGTCAATCAAAGGAAACCCATGCCAATTAATAATCCAAACTAATTAGCCAATGTTACCCCGTGGAATATTAAATGCATGCACTGGGGCACACAACGTCAATTTTCCGTATTCGCAGACTCGTCGATAATGTTCGTTCATTATCATCATCGGCCATGATCAGTCCACTGCTGGAAGGCGTCTTGAAGCTATCGCCACCTCTCGCAATCTTGCAACTCAACAATCCGGTCTCGTAGCTGCACACGAGAACATTTTATGACTCCAATTTCCTCGGTCAGTTTAAATATTACATTACGTAAGGTTTCTTTTTTTAGTCTGGTGCGATGTTTTACAAGTAATTTCCCGGCAATGGAAAACTGCTCACGCGCCAATTCGAAGCTGTCAAACTTCCAGCTTTCTGAAAGCTCCACAGTGTAAAATGTGACCTCACAACTATTTCAGACAACTTCTCTGCCCTCCCTTTGCTCTGAAGTCGGCAAATGTTTTGTCATTATACCACAGTATTAATGTTAATTTCTGCAAGTTGTTGTATAATGTCCATGTTATGCGCCAGTATTGGTCGCAAACTTTCATTTAAATTAACGGTGTTATTCACTTTGAATAAGTTTTGGTTGTTATTAGTTTCCATAATTGGACAAATGCCCATTTGAAATAACTCACGCACCAAATACTTTCCCAAAAGAAAACACTGCTAGAGGAATATTTATATAATATGTATATTATACTCTTCGGTTTTTTCGGTAAAGTCACGTAGATAAACAAATAAAATAAAAATACATTTTTTAATTGAGTTATTTTCATTTATTATTCTTTTATTTTATTATTATTATTATTATTATTATTTTACCTACGTGACTTTACCGAAAAAACCTAAGAGTAGGAATCCTTGCAGTCACGAAAGCTTCAAATCTAGAATATGTATATTATTATTATTATTTTTAAGCCTGGGCAAAAATGTTAACTCCAATGACTCCAGTGAAAATGTTTTAAATTAAAATCCCCTGACATGCACTAAGCCTCCATCTCGACCGGCGCTCATGAAACTCCAGCTTAGAGCGAGCGCGAGAAAACAGCGCACGCAGATGCGCGCAATATTCCATGACTGTTATCATAATTAGTTAAGGTGTAAGCACCTTTCGAGGTCCACAAGAAATAAATTAAAGTTAAAATTACGATGGGGACGGGGGTAGGCACTAAAAGGCTGTCCCCAGGAACACGAAAAGGCAAGTGTCCTTTAATCGACCGAATACACAAACACTTAGCCACGTCTAATTTAAGCACAATTCACTTCCCCGAGCCACAGCTGCCCCCTTTGCTTTATCGCCTCTCTTCCGTTTCGGCGAAACATTGCTGGCATGAGCGATTTTTTTTTCTCTCGCCCATATGGATTACGGACTTGCAAGACTCCCCTGCACACAATTTCATATACGGTCACACACGCACATCAGACGCAGAGTCCATTTCATTAAAACTAGCTGAGAGCCCATTAAGATAAAAGAGAGGAAAAAATTGCCTTCTCAACAAAGACTTCGTAACGCTTATACAGAATGTATTTGATTTAAATAGCACTCCGAGAGCGGGGGAGAGAGATGCGGGTGGGATTGGTGGCCCAGTGGTTCACACAACTGCCCTGCCCTACAAAGCCCTGCGAGCTAAGCTCGATTCCCGGCCACGGCTAACACCAGACAGAGAGGGACATCTGAGCCAGTTCCTCCCTTCCCCGATCCGCTATGAGCAGCGAGGCGCAGCGTGTTCGAGCAACAACCTACAGCCGACACAGCGAGTGGGGAGACATACATCCAGCAGTGGCATGGCAAAGGCCTGCAAAGCCTTGTTGCTTGCTCATCCAGCAATGAGCTGGAGCTCGTTCACCGCTGCTGCCCCCAATGATTTGGAACTTCCTCTCTCTGGCTCGTCTACAAGTTTGACATCATCACTCTTTTCAGATCCAGAATTGACAGCTTCCTCGTCTCCACTGCCTGTGACTGACCGTTGCCATCGGTCCACAGATATCTTGATCAGCACCTTACATTACAGTCCCCAACACCGTTCTCTTCGTAACTTCCCCTCCTGCTGACTTGTTTTCGTGCATACTGCACACGTACACATATGTAAAATATATATACAGCATTAAATATAAGAGGTTTGCTCAATGAAATCCGAAAACGGTTCTGAGTTGCATAAACAAAATGCCCCCCCCCTCCCCCAAGAAAAAATATATTCCACCACTGATCTGCAAAGAAAACAAATGACATGGATATAATGTTATGCAACTTCCATTGCACATTTTTTCACGTTTGTCTCTTAGTAAAGACGAGGAGGGGTGGGGTTTGCCGCTCGTCGGCCGAGTGCAGCCACTGAGATGTTAACCACCTCGCCTGGTACACAGGAGGTCGTGGGTTCAATGCCCGAATATGACGACTGCCTGTATATTTGGAGTTTGCGTGTGTCTCTCTCATTACCATCACGGTGACTAGGCGATGTTAACTACCTCGCTTGGTGCACAGGAGGTCGTGGGTTCGATCCCGAATCTGATGATTGCCTTTATACTTGGAGTTTGCGAGTGTCTCTCTCATTATCATCACGGTGACTCGGCGATGTTAACTACCTCGTCTGGTACACAGGAGGTCGTAGGTTCGATCCCGAATCTGACGACTGCCTGTATATTTGTAGTTGACGCTTCTCCCCGTGGTTGCGTGGAATTTTTCCTCCGGATTCTCCGTATTTTTCCCCTCCACGTGTTGAATCAACATCACGCGTTCACAGCATTTGGCAGCTTCTAAATGTCCAAGCGACGATGAGCGACTTTCGTTTATAGCTACCGATTGGTGACGGCCAAGGTCGCTTCTGACAAAGAAGCCATATAGCTCGGTTGACTTCACCTGGTAAAATATTTTTTTTAAAAAAAGTTTAGTTTTAGAGTAAATCTCCCGCATGGATAATCACGGGCGGGCTGGCGGGCAGGCAGGCAGAGGAGCCGCGTGCGGTTAAAGCCTCGCGGGAGAAACTCTCAGAGAAGGCGCTCGGCGCTCCGGTCAGCCGAGCGTGCGAGAGTGGCTGACCTCAGAGCGCGCGTGTGTTAGGAGGCGTTTTATTTTTCGCTGTTTTTTTTTCGTCGCGACTGGCGGTAATCTCGTTGTACTTTTTCCCCTAAGGGGGGAGGGGGGGAAGGGAAGGTATCAACTATTTATATTTTGTCTCGTGAACTATTCATGCAGAGGAACTAGGATTTGTTTTTCTATTTCGGAAGCATGATCCCCGGTTGCCGCGTTACCGCCTCGCGCGTTTTGTGTTCCGGCCGCTAAGCCGGAGGAGAGATTCGCAGACACGGCGCGAGCGACGACAATACTTGCATACCTACAAACAAAATCATGCACATCAACACAAACATCATTTCATGAAATGCAAGCACGCGCCAAAGACTGAGACGCACACACACACACACGCGCGCGTGCGCGCTGGTGATAGCTGCGGACAAGCCCGCAATTGCTCTCTAAGAAAGAGAAAATTATTGCGCACACGAGGGTGTGCGAGAGTCCGTCTGTTGCTGCATTTGCGCGCAGCAACACTGGCAAAGCTGCAGCCGCTGCCGCAATTCGCCCACATGCCACGACAGCCGGATTCTGCAAGAGCCAGCGGATATCTCGAGAGAGGGGAGGGGGGGTGGCAGCCAATGGCATTATTTGCTGGTTGGCATGGGGCCATTTACGCCTGGCAGAGGCTATATGGGAGGGGGGGGGCAACTCCGCATTGACGAAGCACTTGAGCAGCCTGAAATGGCCCTTCCACAGACTTCTTGTGAATGTCAAACCCCAAGTGTCCATGCGGCCGGATCTCGAGGCACTCGTCACGGACCCACGGACTCGCCGCTGGATGAGAGGGGAGGCGATCACCAGCCGTGCCCGAGCTGACACCTCGTAATCCGAGTCCAGTGGCGTAGTGACTACATCGTCAGCTCGGGGGGGTGCGGCGATCGGTCAGTTGGGAGGCCCCGATATTTGATTTTCCCAATTTTGTGGAAGCCAAACGTCACGGCTCTAATCGAATTAAAATGCGGAACGTAAATTTAAGCATGTTCATGAATTTCGATTTGAAGCTTTCGTGAGTGCAGGGATTCATCTTCTTGGTTCTTTCGGTAAAGTCACGTAGAAGGGAAATAATAAAATAATAAAAAGAAAACATAATAAAATACAATTCTCACGACGTTTCGGCCACAACGCAAGCAGCCGTCCTCAGGTGAAGAACAGGGCTGTGTTGCGTTGCGGGAGTAATGCCGAAACGTCGTGATAAATTTTATTTCATTATGTTTTATTTTTTGTATTTTATTATTTCCCTTCTACGTGACTT